>JAECUM010027406.1:0-29183 GCA_016617855.1 Megalonaias nervosa | reverse complement strand
TTTCTACGGAAATTCAGAAACGTTTGCACGTGATTGGTAAAATCAGTTCTAAATGCAGTAATTTCATCATTGACTGTCATTAATGATTTATTGCTATCATCGACGTATTTCTTCGTTGCAGCGTCAAAATCTGTTTCTGGTGTTTCTGGTGTTCTGAGATTATTAATACCATTATTATTCATGTCGAGAAATGCACGCATCATACCACCGCGCACTGACACGTACTTGGATTCTTGATCATCGACGTATTTTTTTGTTGCTGCGTCTGTATCCGAGGTTGGGTTCATAAGATATGTAATTTTTCTTCCTGACATAATAATGTCACCGGTAAATACATCACCAGTTTTCTTAACATAGTCGTTAACCGATTTACCGGAATCCTGTATTTTACCTTGATCAGTAAAAGTAACGATATTATTAACAACCGCGTTGGGAATTCGTACAAGTACATCTGGTAGTTGTATGTTACTCGTTTTTAATCGTTCCTGTGTATCCTGAAAAACGACGACTTCATTTTGATCCACACTTGTGATATTTAATAAATCATCGATTTCATTTCTGAGCTGATCAAGAGTTGCATATTTAGATAAATCGACCTTCTGAGTTCTACTTGAGGATCTTCCATAAATATCTACCATTATATTTATTGATATCTGTTTAAGTGTGATACCGTTCAGTAGTGAACGCGTTCACGACTTTATGAGGTGGCGCTGTTGATTTTGATACAGCATCAAGACAGCGAGGGTTTCACGACCGCATATTGGAGGATCAGTTAATTTTTGTTTTGGTAGCGTTGAATACCAGATTGGAATACTTTTATCGCTGGTAACGTACTCTAAAAATTCTTTTGGTGGTGCTAGTCCATACGAATCGAAATAAATAATTCCACGTGGATCAATTGCATATCCGACCCAGTGCGTGCCTGGGCCAGAGTTTTTATCGAGATTAATGATACCGGTTTCAATATTGTTTGGTTTTTTTGGCAATTGATCGCGCATAAAAACGCCTCTGAAGTTTTTATTTTTAGTTGCTTAGCAGCATTAAGTAAATCAAAATTGGACATGGGTGATATTAGTAAACTGTCCCGGGAAGTCTTAGACCCTTTCCGTACCACGAATACGGGATCCCTGGTAATCTTAGACCCTTTCCGTATCACGAATACGGGGTTCCTGGTAGTCTTAGACCTTTTCCCTTTTTTTGATTCCTTGTCCGGTTGCTTTCTTTAACGCCATTCCAGCAGCTGTTCCAACAGCACCTAATGCAGCTGCTTTTGCAACAGCTGGGGCTGCAGCTGCTATTAAAGCTGGTATAGCTGCGAGAAGTGGAAATATACCACCCGTCTTAACAGCATCTTTGATGGCACCCGCAGAAAGATTAAGTTTTATACCTTTATTTGATTTTTTAGCTTCATTGAAGTTTTTGAACTGACGCTCGGTCAACGATAATTTATTTGAACCGCTCATCTGTTCTCGCTTTAGCGATATTTTTATTCCACAGTTATTTTTTGATGCTGATTGTAGCCTTTTAATCTGACCAGGAGTCAGACTCACACTAACGTGATGATATGACATTTATAATATTATGAACGATCTAATTGCATGTTTTCTACTGGAGCATCAATAACTCAAATTCGTCCACCAACACCTTCGAGTAACATCGATTTATCGCTGAGTATAACGGCGATTGCTCTGTAATTAGGAATATCTACAACATTTCTATTAACACGAGCTCGAAAATGAATATCTACAACAGATTGTCTGGTTAAATCTAAATGTTCTAGTGAAAAGTAATAAATCGGATACAGCGATGTAAAATCTAGCTGCGATATTTGTAAACCAGTATCAATGTTTTGATCACGTCCCATGAACGACATAAGACGATGATATGCACGTGCTACATGATTTTGATCGAAATTTAACAAAATATCCTCGGATGGTTCTTGATGTCCATTAATCCTTAATGAAACCTCAGAAACACCAAGATCGTCAAATATCATAATACTAAGATTTTGACTGTTTATTTGTGCAGTATTTTGAAACGCAATAAATATATGTCTTGGTGCAGAAACACCTTGCTGAGAAGCTATTTGCCATGTAAATAAACCATTAATTGCACTATCAACAGCATCTGTGGTCATAGTCAACCATGACAACGTTGATTTACCGCCTTGACTCATAAAAGATAGCAACCGGTCTTCTTCAGATATTGACGGAGTCATCACTGGCATCCACAATGAAAGTTTTGTTAATAATACTATACCAGGATCAGTACCGGGGGGTCGCCAGATTGCATCATCGTCTGTGCCTTTTCGTACTAGTACAACTGTGTGTTTGGCTCCGAAAATGACTTTTCTAACATTTCTACAGAATCCAAAGATATGTGACAGTGGAATTGCACATGAAAATACTCTTCTATTACCTTTTAACATTGCTGGACGTGATCTAAATCCTAAGTTAAAATCTGGATCTACACCATGAATCACCGACCACACATCAGCATCAGCGTTGTTGGCGAAGTTTCTTGGTCGTCTTATTTCATATTGCCGATGCTCTGGAGAATCAGTTGTATCCTTTGCAAACATCATTGATGGACCAGCTGATCTTGAGTAATCGTCGCTGTATCTTGCAAGGCCTAGTATTGTCGTGGCAACGTCGACTTCTTTCTGAATTGATTCAATATTTTTTCCGTCAATCATGTACGTAGCGCTATCAAACAACGCCATAATACCATTATTAAGAAAACCGACACTAATATCAGCTCCATATTCTACTGGTGCTGCAGGAGCAACGTTATTTAAAATTTCACCTTCGACTTCAATAAATGCCTCAGCGGGTAAGAAATACCTACTTGTATCCTGAACCTGTAGTTCAATTCGTCCACACTGATTTGGCATTCGTGCGTCATAAGAATAATACTGATAATCACGCACAGACTCATCTTTGAGAACTAGTGCCTCCATGTCAAACGCGGGGTCAGATATGCGCTTAAACATCTTTATTATTATCGTCTTCGTCTAACAAGAAGACCACTTCGGGAAGTGAGACCACTTCCTGCTATCAGACTAGCGGTTATATTTTTTTCTTTGTCTGACATCGGGACATCAGCCAACTCCGCTAGTTTTTGATTAGCGGCTTGATTTATTATTTTACTTACACTTGCGGGGATCACTTCAGTGCTGGCCAATTTCACAGGTTGAGGTCGGGTCGCTTGTGGTCTGCGTATTAATCGTGATAGTCTATCTTTGATTGCTGAGAATGCTTTGCTAGCAGTATTACCAACAGCGCTTATACCTTTTTCACGAACAACATCAATAGCTTTAATTCCTAGTTGCTTTGCAATCGGTATTGCTTTTGGGGCTATTCTTCTAAACAGACCCTGAACAACATCACCTAATCCATCTCCGTAGGTCGTTTTGTATACTGGTAATCGAGAGTTTATTACCCTGACCATGGTAGGTCCACGTTGAGTACCATGCACGATCATTTTGTTATTAAATGACTTTATCACTAACTGTATCTAATCACTGTGGTAGTCATCGGCGATTTCATTAATGAGAGACCGATATACATTAATATCCATGATACCACCTGTAAATAATCGTTTACAAATATCAGCTGCTTCATTAATGATTTCTGATGAATTATTACCAGCTCGTTTTCCTCCAATGAGAATTTCTAGTCGATCGACATCAGCAAGGACATTATTGGGACAAGTAATAAGACCACTTCCTAGACCACTTCCAGTTGCTCCGGGAGCGTCTTGAAATTCTTCCTCAGTTTGTCGTGGTGATCTCAATCGTTTCATTGTTTCTCGTCGTTCTTGTTCTCGTTGTTGTAGCTCTTGTTGTATTTGTTGTGCTCGTTGTGGTGATGGTGTTTTCGGTAATTCTGGATAATCACTTCGTGATTGCTCAAATGGTTCTGGTGTTTTTTTGTTGTTGTTTTGGAGGTTTTTGTTTCTTTCGTTGTTTTTGTTTTTCCTCCTCTCTTCTTGATTTGATTAAATCATTAATTTCCCCACTATAATCCTGATATAATGGATCACCATCTCTAGCTTGTTCAACATCCATACGTATGCGATATAAATATTTTCGCCATTGTTCACTGGTTTTAATATCTTTTGCGTGTTCAGGTTTCATTAATTTACCTCTTTGACTAAAACTATCCACAGCAAATTTAGCTAATTGTTGTAGGTTAAGGTTATTAATTGTCTTAACAGTTTCTTCATTAAATTTGTTTATCAATTCAGCAGTATTTATAGGACCTGCTGATTTTGGTTCAGGGGCTGATGCTTCATCACCTTCTGCTTCATCACCTTCTGCTTCAGCACCTTCAGGTTGATCTTCATCCTCAGGTATTTCCGGGACTGGCATCGCAGCAGCTATTTCGGCTGGAAGTTCTTCAAGAATCTTTTTTGTTTTCTTAGTTCTTTCTGCTATTTTTCCAGTGGCTTCAGCTGTTTTCTCTAACACAGGTAGAATGCCTTCAGTAGTCTCAGTGATAGGTTTAAATAATTGTTCTGTATCTTCTGTAAATTTCATCTGATACTCCTGACGCGATTGTAGTTGTTGCTTAACAGAATCACGAACAGGTAGATAGTTTTTTAATTGCCTTTAGTCGCTCTCGAGCTAATTTAGCTGAGTGTGGTTCTCCAATACTCATTATTAATATAACACTGATGATTTAATTACAGCAGCAGGAAGGGTGAACGACAAAAATTGAGTGACCCGCGAGTAAACGAATCGCATAAAAATCTGAAAAAAATACGTCAACAAAAAGTGACGGAAATGAGCTAACCTAAACTGTATGGAAATAATAAAAGTTATAGGCTTCGGTTTATGTTATTGACCTTTTTTTCAGCCCCTATAGGAACCTTTATTTTTTATAAATAAAGTCTCTGCAAAGTTGTAGGGTTCACCCTTCCTGCTGCTCAAGCAGTATACCCAACCCCCGGGAAATACTTGGCAATTTGCACCACCCTGGCCTAGTCATCTCTTTTGGTGCTACCACATCAATCACTTATATTAAATAAATATTTTTTATTATTTAATGATTTACGAAAATAGTAATGCGATTATTTCTGCAATTGAAAAATTACATAATACGGGTATACAACTTGGTGGCCAATTTAATGTTGAAAAACTCACATATGATTTTGAAATATTACAAGAACGAAAATCCGACAACAGCGGATTATGACATCGTAAATAAACAAGATTAACAAGTACTGATATTATTAAATGGCCAGGGGAGACCTCAGGGGTAAACGAGTAAAGAATATACACTTGTTGCGCCTGCTTGGATTTTCAAAGATTTGCGGCATAACTGCCATCGACCGCACCACAAACTAGGTTCACAGATATCGTCGATGTGATATTGACGATATCTGACGATATATGTCGTCATGAATCTTCAACGCCATTGTTGTGTTTGAGCATAACCAGTGGAGATAGTATTTTTCTCCATGCCTCAATGATCGCTAAATATTACACGTCAATAATATCATTGACAGTTTTTTTCGCTGCTTCCTGGTCAAATCCTGATAACTTAAACGCCGATGGTAATTCAGCTTTCCTGATTTTATAGTGATCAAGAAACGACTCTACATACAATGATGTGCCTCCTCGTTGAATCAGATGAATAACCGATTCTACAATAATTTCGCGATAACGATCAGCATGAATCCTTACTTTGTTTAGATGTGTTATTGTTGCAATGATCTTCTGCAGTAGATATTCATTGGAGAATTCATTTACGTGGCTGCAAAAATAGTTGCCGTAAGTCGCCGACAACACGTACATATTCATCATGGACCCTACTGAGACTTTCTTCAACATCTTTATCACCGTAAGTCGTGTTATCACCACGGGTTCGATGCATTCTGTATATCGTATCCTTTTAAAATCCCCCCCCCCCCGGCCAGTCCGAAGATCCTTGTCTTCGGGTTCTTTTATGAACTCGCTTTTGTCTGTGGTAAAGACAATATCAAATTCTGGTTCCGTTGATGTCATTGATATCATCTTGATTGCTGGTGGAATTATATTAGCAGCAATTTGTTCTATTAGTTCGCTATCAAACTGTGCTCGCGTTTCACTATCTATCACTATTATTCTAATAGAGTACTAGCACTCCGTGCAACACCAAGTGTTACACGCTTCATGATCAATATTAATCATTTCCGTAAACTCTTTATCCCATATTATGCAGTCATTCAACCCCAGTGACATCATCGATGATAACCTCGCATTTGCTTGCGTTTCCACTGATGGCAGAGTTGTGTCTTCATGTAATTTATCAGTCATACACGTTGATAGTTTCTTCGCTATGATATTAAGAGTGCCAGAAACACCTGCCATAACGGCAACAATGATTCCTATTACTGGTGCTACCACGTGTGTGGCTGATGATGTGCCGATTAACGTCATTGTTGCAGCCACTACAGCGGATGATGTGCATACAACAAAGTCAATGACAACGATGCGTCTGAGGTATTTTTTGTTTCACTGTATGCTCGTCGATGATATTTCTCAGTGATTCCTGCCACAAACTCGCTTGTTCAAACCTGTAGGATTGTGTGGAATGGTAAACGTCGCTCATGATATTAATGCTAAGTAATTAATTGAGGCGTTCCTGCGATAAATTCCAGACACCACCAATACGTCGTTACGGTTAATTGTTTGACTTCGGGATCCAATATGAATGTTTCATCAGTATTTTGATTAATCACTACAGACACGGTTCAGAAAAATCTATCGGTGGAATGACGCCATAGATACGTCGTAAATATCCTAAATCGCGCAGCGCTAAATACGGAGAGCGTGTACACGCCGGTGACCCCAGCGGTATGTTTGATGGAGTTAATCCAGATGCTACTGTGTATATCTCGTTGAATTAATGGAGTCGTATAAATTGCATTATCTTCTTCGAATTCTATCAGCTTAAACCCAGGGACCATCGGATTTCCAAAGAAATCAGTAGCGACTCTACTAACGTTTCTGCGAAAATTTTTAAACGCGGTTAAATGATTGTTATATTCAGATTTGAATATGGCCAATCCATCACTGATTGTTATTAACGAGATCCTTATCGCGATGTCGTTATTGTCCAGGTATTTCTTCGTTGTAGCGTCATCGTCTGATTCTTGTTCTCTCAAATTGGCAATTCTATTTCCGATTATTTGAGTATACCAGTCATTGTATCGCCGGTTCTAGTAACAGATTTAAAAATATCTCATATGGTTGCTCCAATTGATACGCTTAAGTCTTTGATTCTTCCGTCATCAGTAAATGCCACGATGTTATCGTTTGGTCACACCTGAAACTCGTAGGATAATATCGACCCACTTGATATTGCTTGTCTTTAGCCGCCCATGCTGATCCTGAAAAACAACAACCTCATCCTGCAATGTGAAATATTTGCAAACCAGAATCAACATTCTGATCATTCCCCATGAATGTCATCAACCGATGATACGCACGTGCAACATGATTGTTTCAAAATTCAGTAACACTTCTTCGGAAGGTTCTTGATGTCCATTTATTCTCAGAGAAACTTCATTAACCTCGAGTGTAGCAAACACCATTGGTTTCGCATCTGTGAATTTAATCGGGTGTTATTCTGAAACGCTATGAATATATGTCGTGGGCCAAAACCCCTTACTGTGAGGGTATCTGCCATGTAAATAGCCCAGTAGAGTTGCTCTTGACACTGTCTGTGGTCATCGACAACCACGACAACGTAGATTTTCCGCCACTATCCATGAAAGAGAGCAGCCGTTGTTCTTCAAAACGACGATGTCATTATTGTCATCGACAACGAAAGTTTTGTCAGAATTACTTTGTCAGCATCAACTGTATCGGGGCGCCAGATTGCATCATTGTCGGTGGATTTTCTGACATGCACAACCGTAGAACCTGAAAATGTGTGACAGTGGAATTGCGCGTGAAACATCGATCGACGTGCTCCGAATCCTGGTTAAAATCTTCATTCATTGATGCGACCCTAGTTTCAGCGGCGTTCATTCTCGCGTTACTGCCCTTGGGACGATTAGTGGTATCTTTTCGAACATCATTGATGGACCAGCGGACCGCGAATAATCATCGGAATATCTTGCCAGACCAGTATTTTCGCAGCAACGTCAACATTTTCGAGACATGATTCAATATTCTTTCCATCAATCATGTATGTGGCACTGTTGAACAACGCCATAATACTATTATTAACAAAACTAGCTCGACCTTTAAGTCCATATGCTGTACCATCTGCTTTCAAAAGTCAACCTTCAGTCTTAATGAATGCCTCAGCGGGCAGGAAATATCTGCTTGTATTTTGGACTTGTAGTTCGATCCGTCCACGTGCGTCAGGTACACGCGCATCGTAAGAAAAATACTGATAATTAAGCACAGATTCATCCTGATGGGCAGGTGCGTGCATGTCAAATGCGGTATCGGAATTGCGCTTGGAAATTTTATTTATATTCGCTGTTGCCTAAAATGATTTACCAAGGATGTCGCGAGCTCCTCACGCACTGGTGGATCAAACACGACGTCGAGTTAGACCACTTCCTGCTATCAGACTTGCTGTTATATTCTTTTCTCTTTCGACAGCTTGTTTTTTCTGTGATGAAACACCAGCTAATTCTTTTAGTCGTTCATTTTCAGTTTGATTTACTATTTTACTGACGCTTGCTAGCATTGTTTCTGTGCTGGTTAATTTTACTGGCGGAATACTAGCATTCGGTGGTTGGATAGCTGTCTGTCTTTGTATCATTCGTGCGAGTCTTTGTTGGATTGCTGAGAGTGCTCTACCAGCAACATCACCAATGGAGCCAATAGCCTTGTCATGAATCACGTCGATAGCTTTCATTCCTAGTTGCTTTGCAATCGGAACCGCCTGTTGGGCTACCGCTCTGAATAGACTTTGAACAACATCGCCGAGTCCATCTCCGTAGGTAACTTTATATATCGGTAATCGCGAACTGATTACCCTGACCGAATCAGGTCCACGTGGAGCATTGTGTATGATCATATTATTTCTTATCTCCGACCTAATTAACTAGTCGCTGTAGTAATCGTCGACAATTTCATCGACGAGTGCCCGATAAAACGGTAGCGTCCATGATACCACCTGTGAATAATCGCTGACAAACAGCAGCTGCTTCATTGATGATTTCTGGGATATTAATACCAGGTCTTCGCCCCCCCCAAGTCAGAATTTCCAGTCGATCAACATCAGCAAGGACGTTATTTGACAAAGTTTATGCGGACTCTCAGGTATTTGTTTTTGATGAAGATGAGATAACCCACGAGTGGCAAGACCACTTCCCATTGTTTCTTCTTCCTCAATACGAGGTGGTCTAAACTGTGATTTTTCGGGCGTTAATACATCTTGAGGTAATGGCGCTTTCTTGACTTCTTCGACCTGTTTCTCAAGACCTTTAAATTCATTATTGTGTCCACCAGTGATTCTAGTTATACCACGAGACTTTCGAAAGACAAAAGGAACCCAAATTTGTTAAACACTGGCGGTGTTTGAATCTAATAATTTATCACGATCTGAATATCGGAATGCTGCAACCGCTATAGTTTACGACGGGCTGGTGGTTTTGGTTTTGGTTTTGGTGCAACAGTATCCTTCATATCGCCGATCTCAACACGAGCTTGGTCAATGCCCTCGAGTACTTGTTGTATTTCTTCTTGTAATTGTGGTTGAGCAGCAGCTATTTCAGCTGGAAGTTCTCGTAGAATTTTTTTTTTTAGTTTTGATTCTTTCTGAGATTTTTCTAGTTGCCTTAGCGGTTTGCTCTAACGTGGGAAGAAGACCTTTATTAGCCTCCGTGACGGGTTTAAACAACTCTGTTGCACTTTCTGCAAATCACTCTCTGGCCTCCTGACGCTGTTATAGTTGCTGTTTAACAGAATCACGGACGGGGAGATATTTCTCAGTCGCCTCTAGTCGTTGTCGAGCTAATTTAGCTGTATGAGATTCCATGGTTAGCGCAGAATCATCCATTATTATTACAACAACGATTTAATTACAGACCTGGCTGGCGGCTACTATTTTTTGCTCGTGGTCCAGCACTCCGCTGTAAAACAACGGTGCAGACAATCATCGACAATCTACCACAGGTCGTTCCCCGATCATCTACAGCAGCAGGGAGAGACAGCGCGGTAGTCTGCGTTCCAGCCTCTTTGACACGTTAGAGGTCTCGATTTATCCTTCTCGACCTTGTATGTCCATTTCTGCCTCCTTCTCTAACTGGATTCTCTAATTCGTAGACCAAATGGTCTGTCCAGCCTCCCTGTTGCTTACGGGCATTTACATCATCGATGACAACATCCCCGCTGGGAATCAAAACAATTTCATGTATGTATTATCATGCAATTGTTAACATCTTTACTATGATATTTGAAATTCAGTATGCTGTATAAATCAATAAATTTCATACTGTTCGTTCTTTTCATGTTTCACTTACATCAAATATTCCTGGACCTGTGCTATAAGGTATCGTATCAGTTTTAGCATCCGTGCTCAGAACCAACTTATGCATGTGTGTATGCCTGAGTAAAATATATTGTGCTTCCCGCACATTTATACTTGTCAAATTTATCCCCATGTAAATCGTTTAGCTTCTCCTGTTCTTTCGGTGATATAATTTACCATCTTTATTCTTTAATCATTGCGCAGAGAAGCGTGGTTTCTATATAAGTTACCTACACACGTACATTTGAAAATATGCACTGGCGCCAATAACCACGACATTCGCAAACAAAGATATCCTAACAGAATTCCTAAGTAGAAACCCTTTCATTTACTGAAAACAAATAACTGTCTGTAACGACATTTAATCAAAGTTAAAGGAAAAACAACATCTGCGTCCTAGAAGCCCTCTATCTCACCTCACCCTCTTTTAAATTTAATTAACCTTAACTAAATAAAAAGTAACATCTGCGTTCTCCCTGCCTCTATCTTTCTATCAACTCTCTCTCTCTCTCTCTCTCTCTCTCTCTCTCTCTCTCTCTCTCTCTCTCTCTCTCTCTCTCTCTCTCTCTCTCTCTCTCTCTCTCTCTCTCTCTCTCTCTCTCTCTGATTCAAGTACATTCGCACTGGAAATGAAATATACACACAAGTTATCTCATTATATTTAGTACATTTGCTTCCAAAAATTAAGTTAGTATTATTGACTACGAACTCTCTTTAGATATCTTCGACAGACATCCATAAAAATGTATATCTTACTGACAACCGTGCGTGAGAATCTACCATGGTCTGTTTATTAATACAAGCTTCCTCATAGCATCCGCGCCTGGAATAAAATCTTCTTGTTGAAAGATAATTACAAATCATATAGGTCTATCTGTCATACAGCCACATACAAATACAGACATTCACATCATCGATGACAACATCCCCGCTGGGAACCAAAACAACTTTATGTATCAGTTATCATGCCATAGTTAACATCTTTATGAGGATATTTGAAAATCAGTGTGCAGTATAAATCAACAAATTTCATACTGCCTGTTCTTTTCATGTTTCACTTACATACTCTGGTTCCCTGCTTCGTATGCTCTCTGCGTTGCCGAGCAACGCAGGGAGCATACGAATCAGGGAACCAGACAATCACGTACATCGAAGATTCCTGGACCTGTGCTATAAAGTACCGTACCAATTTTAGCATCCCTGTATTTGATGATATGCATCCGCGCTCAGAACCACGACATTCTTTTCATTGCGTATTCCTGCACAAGTTGATGCCGAAATAAATATCTATATATTATGATATTTTACTTTGAGTATCGGTAAATTAAAATAAGCACTAGTCCTTTTTGAGATTAAAAATGTTAGCGATAGCATATAACCTAAGTCTATTCATTACTGCAATTTTCCTAATAGCATCCGCACCTGGAACCAAAACCTCTTGTTGAAAGAGAATTATAAATAGTACAGGCACGTACAGCTATCAGAACAAATGACAAAGGAAAACAAAGCCTTATTGCCCCTTACAAAGTCACGTTCCTTTCCCAATCATTCGCCAGAAACATGTGGAATACGGATATTATGTGATCGATGATAACATCCTCGTTGGTATCCACAACAAGTTTAGATATTTCCATTTACAGTGAACATTTTTTATCAGGATATTTCAGATTCAGTGTACAGTAGATATGAACAAATATCATACGGTTCTTTTGTTTCATGTTGCTTCACATAAATCAAAGACTTATGAACATGTGCTATGCGGTACCTATGCTGCTTCTAGTGTTCGACTGGGAGGCCATAAATGCTGATTCATAGCATGACGAAATAGCCCGTGAACCCAACAGATCATCAACTGATGCATAAGTAGCAAATACGAAAACGCTGAGCAAATCAAAATCATAATATCTGATTAAAAACGTTTCAAAATATCTCTAATATTTTGAATGGACGATAGCTGTTCACAAGTGATGAAAATTATATTTCACAAAGGGATACCATTACTCTAAAATTAATGTTTTGCAATTTCTTGATAAAAGCGAATATGATATTAACATTAATTATGGGAAAAACATAATAGATCACCAGTAGTAAAATATTGTAATCAAAAAAAGATATCAGAATGATGCGTTTTGCAGTTGGGGTCAATATTGGAATATGAAAATCAATATTATGAACCAATTATGAAAATGCTTCGTGGACGGCTTAATATTCGCGATTCTAACTTCACTGTTTGTTAGATAAATTTAAATTACTCATTTCTAAAAAGATATTCAGCTGAACAGATTTATGGAACAAAAAAAAAGGACATTTTGGAGTTCTAAGAAGAAAGAAATAATCTAAAGAATACATGGTAGAATAATAATCTGTTTGATCTATAATTACATTAATATGATAATGAAAAAAATTGCAATTTAGTATTCATTGCTCAAATTGTTTTGTAATCGGCTCTTATGCATTCAGTTTCAATATTCTTTTTCTAATTTAACGACTGTAACTTTTTTGCTTTAATATATTTCTCTTGAAAGTATTTTGTGATAATCTGACGCGCACTGAAAACCTTTCCTTAAAGAAAATTAAATAATTCCGATTTTTCCACTGTAATGGATTTGAAGAATAAGAAATATTCGTTGCTTTTTGCTATCATTAGGTTCTATTGTCAAAGTGGGGGATGCAAGAGTTGGTTTCACTCTTTTTGTCTTGGACTTACGTAGAACCACATGAATTCTACTGTAAAGATTGTGAGGTAATTATCTTGATTTCTTGTTTTTTCTCTATGTATAAGTCAAATTTGTTATGTCATTTTTTGTTTGTCCACCTTGAGATCAGATCTATGTATTCTATACTAAGCATTTCGAATCCTGGTACTAAGAACAATTTAACTGTATGCAAATACATTTCAACCACACACTAAGCTTGAACTATGTCTTGTGTATTATTCCTCAATGTAAATTTCCTCAGTAAGAAAGTATATGCTGGCTTAATAACGTGTAACACAGCTAAAACTCTAGACCATTAGATTGATTAGATTTTCTTGATTAATTTCAACTGGACTTATTTCAAATAAAATTATGAGTTTATCAGCAGGAGGGGGTGAGCAGAGAAAATGGCGGACAGAGGAGGGTGTCAAAAAAATGAGGCCAAAAAAAAGAAAACACATGGAACGGTTGGAATGACCAACGAACAGTAACATAAACTATGTGTGACACATCATGATGTTTTTCTATATGCTATTAAAGATTTAAATAAAATTATTCACGATATGGACAACATGGGGGGAGGGGGAATAGACCTAAGGGGCGCTGTACAAGTCTTCACTAACTTGTTCAACAGATATTTCACTAATTTGATCAATTTTTTTAAGTACCTGTCAATGTAATTTTCGGCGCTTTTTGATTTTTACATTATGAGAAACATTTGTTATCTCGAAGTATATTTTCAACGCACGATACTTTCTTCCAACACAAGCTACACATAACTGTGTTTTTCCCTTAACGCCAACTCCACAATTTAGAAACGGGTTTGGGCCGGTACTTCCACGTCGAACGCTTTGTAAATGAAGCGCATAATAATCATTGCGACATTCTTTTTCATATTGGATAGCTGACCCCATCATGAGCCACTTAGAACTATTATATCTGATTTAACATTATACTATTAGCAAAAGTCTAATTAGATGGAAATTCAATTAAACATTATGTATAATATGTATTAAAGAAAAGTAATTGTATAGCATGGGTCGATGGGACGAAGCTAGATTACTGCAGCAAAAATATCAAGATCTCACCAGTAACAAAATCACATTACCAAAATCAAAAATAGATTTGAATCTCATCAAAAAATACATTAGATCACTAGAAGCAACACAAGATGAGTTTACAAGGTTATCCGCAATTGAGCCAGAGCACATCACCAAATCAGATTTTGACAGATTACCGGGTGACAGAAAACAAATACCATTTGAGTTACAACTGTATGATTTTATCAAACAATCAAAGAATGAATTTATCAACGATGGTGCGTCTCATGTTTTTTCAACATTTAAGATTGATGGCGACGGAATATGTATTAATTCCACAATGGATGACAAACGAGCATCTGCTATCGTTAATAATTTTGTTGATGACAGCAAATACATATTGAGAATAAACTTTATTGCTGAACATGTTAATGAACATGGTCCGACTTAGATTATTCGTGATAAACTAGACCCTGTTAAGGAATAACGGCGACTTAATGTCGTCATAATAGATAAAATTTTAAAGTAGGTATTTTCAACTGAATTGACAAACCATACTATAATAACGCATATCCAGTTCCGCAGTTGTTTATGTGCTTTATCGTTTGAATGAACCAGACATAACTGCTCTTGCTCCGATGAGAACAGACTCATTAAATTGTGTTGCTCAAAGTATCATTGAGCATTTTGTAAACTCAAAACGCGGTAACAAATTAACAGAATCAAGAATTTTAAAAAAAAATTAATAATTCAGAACAATATGTCAGTACAACTGGAACGAGAATAGATGACATAGCTGAGTTAGAACAATTATTAATGTTTCCGATAATTGTTAAAACAATAACAAATGATAGTTTTATATAACTCGAACAAATATAGAACACGTTGTGCTCCAATAACCATTATAGAACATAATTGTCATGCGTGGACAGAAGCAGTAACAAAATTTCCAAGGGAGAGAATAATACCATTTTATGACGGCGATATCTACAAGGAAATCTATAACATAAGTAAGCGTGACCCTGTATTGGTCTGGCTATTTCACTGAGATGACTCTGAGTCGGATCAATCAACAACTGATGAGTTTTTTCTGCCATCTGGCGTTCTTTATCGGAAGGAATCACTCCAACGTGCGATGAAACAGATTGCGGTAAAATATGACGGCGACAATGATGATTTACTTGTTAATTGTTTTACAGCATCGTCCGATGTGGTTCATATAGCCCAACAAAGAAATAAATGGCGCCCAACTCCAAAAGAATTTCTCGATGATGTATCACAATCTTGTGCTGAGTTTGGTCATGGCGGTCTTTGGAACACAAAATATAATTCCTCTGATATGATTTCTGTTGACAATATCGCTGCTTATCCGGCGGCTTTTCTTGGACTTGGCGAGTGTCATCGTTGTTTTGAACGATTAGGGCACCCAACACATGAAATGACACGAGTTGCAAATATCGATCTTACTGAATTTGCCGAGATTGAATCGTTCGAGCTTTCAGCGAGTATTCATCCTGTGATACCAATTTGGTTTCGTAGACACTTTAATAAACCCGATACCAATGTCAATCTCAACGACTGTTGCGCAAAAATTCAGCGTGGTTCGGCTTCAATAGTGCTATTACGATACATACTCAATGCTAAGATTCTCACATCGTTGACTGTAACCGCTGCGATAATATCATACAAATCATAAACATCTGTCTGGTTACAACAAGACGATAAAGATATCTACAGAAAAATTATCGGCAAGTTTACTCAGGGTTCATCACCCAATAATATACGTCGTTGCACAAGATTAATCATGGATCCAGCCGAATAAAACGTGAGCAAATACGTAAATATTTAGAATCGGCCGACGTTAAAACAACAGATGTTTATATCGCAACGACAATTTATCAGAACCATCATCATCACCGTCAGTAAACAACCCAATCACGAGATATAGCACGGTCTGTCTAAATGGTCCAGGTGGTTCTGGTACAACAACACGTGCGATAGAATTTTTTAAAAACTCTGACATGATTGTGCTGACGCCAACTCACTGGCTCTTGCCTGAGAGATGAGACAACGTCGTGTCAGCGCATGCATGTATCATAGTTTCTTTAGATGGCGAGGTGATGCAGGTACCCCAGAACGAATGCGTGAGAAATATATCCCGAGAATAATTATCTGGGATGAGATTTGTACAGTATCCAAAGATGTTTTAGAAATGTTTCAACAAAATCTACTGCAATTATCATGTGTGGCGATCATGGACAGCCTCCACCGTTTACAGGTGAATCACCACACGAATGGTTGATCAATCATGTTAGCCACTATGAACACGTTTTGTACATTCATCGATCATAGGATGAACAACTACGACAACTGAAGTCGTTAATCAGATTACAAACCGACAACATTCAATGTGAAATACTGTCTACCGTAATTTCAGAGACTCTAATGTCAGATTTCTGGAACTTCTGGCGTCCGGATGACCTAATAGTTGTATCACGGAAAAGCGTCCGCGATTCATTTCAGTGTAAAGTATTTGAGCTTCATAAGGGGACATTTCCAACTCAGCAAGTCCCGCTACGTTATCGACCAACAGATATACGCTGACAAAATATACCCGTTGACATTCCTGGAACGGAAACTAAACAAAAATTCGTTCTTAATGGTATCGTCGAGGTTCCAATAGAGGCTGTACAACAAGCGTTGTCGTTAAATCCATCGTGCAATAACAATTCATTCGTCTCAGGGATTAACAATATCAGGCACCAACATTTGGAGTGTCGATGATCGCACAGAATGGTCAAATTTAGTTTATCTGGCTGTGCCTAGAGTAACAAAAATATCTCAGTTTCACAGGGTTGTTTACGTGTTGGAGCTGCAAACAACAACAACGTCACCAGCACTTATCAACGTAGTGAAGAAAAATTTGACAAATTATGCGCGAGATGACAAAAAAATCACACCAGTAGAATTTGTCATGATGCTGAAATAACGACAAAATAATCACTTCGCCTGCTGCAACATAATATTGTTGTAGCAATATTTTACTAATGACGTACGACAATTTACCATGGACAGAATCAATAGTAGTCTCGGTCACATTTGCGAAAATGTCTCTCTGACATGTCTTGAATGTAACAGACGTAGAGGAGCTTTGTTCCTCAACGCGTGTGACTCTTGTAAGCATTTTTTGTTGACGCGTATGCGACGCCGTATCCAATCTGGTGGTAACTGGGTGTTTTCAGGAATTACTTGTAATTGTTCACGTACAAATCCACGTTGAGGAGCTGTTGAGTCAAGTCTGTATTTTGGTGCTGCGTAGTAGATCTTACCACGTTGAAAATTTTATGTGTTGTTACACTCCACACGGGATCAGTTGCTCTTGCTGCACCACCCTCAAGTTCACCAGGTTCATATAAATACCTCACTGTGTCATTACTGAGCAACACTGGTTATTGTAGCGGATCTGCTGACTTTCGTCGTGGTATGTGTTTCTTCGCAATTGTATTGACAAGTTTCATGTTAATTCCGCTCGTGACCTCGTTGTTTAACGCGGCCACCACACGAGGTAGTCTCGCAACCCATTCCCAAGATCTGTCCTGAACGTGCAGCAATTCTTGGGCATATTGATGTCCAAAGAGTCGCTGTGCAAGTGTTTGATTAAATCGCTCAATGACTGCCTGATCGCGAAATATCGCGGTTTGTCCACGTTTGATCGTAACTTGTTGTTGAATCAGCGTCGTTCCTGCACCGAGAAATTCTTTGCCAGGATCAACCTGAAGCAATTGTAGCCAGCGCAATGGTCCTCCCGCATAAATTCGTTCAAACGCTGCTGCGACCTCAATTGCTGTTTTAGGCGATAACGGTTCAGCCTCTTTGTATCTACTTGCAACATCTACTACAGTCAAAGCGTATTTGTATATGCGCCGTTTATGTACTTCATGTGGTAAAAACAAGATATCTGCCTGATTAACTTCGTTGGGTGTGCTGACATCAAACCGTCCATGTTGAATTGTTCTGGGACGTGGAAGATAAATTTGCCATATGGCTTGTCGTGACAACCAATCTGCTGCTACAGCACGTGTGAACAGTGCGGCATTGGCGAGTTTTCTTAATTGCTGCTGTACCTCTCCAGTATCCGATTGGACTATAATAAACCGACTCCATTATTTAAATGTTGGTGTTTATTTGCCTGCTCCTAACACTAAATTCCCTTTCATCACCGATCTTATCAACCAATTCGCGAGTGATTCTCGTATGCTTTTATTTTTTTTATCGAATTCAGCGTATGAACCAACTTGACATCCGCGATATGTCGTTGTTGTAGATCTGGATTTTTATACGCGACATCATGAATATGGCACGCTTGATCAATCGCATTTATCGGAAATGCTCCAGATTTTGGTTAATATTATTTCGTCAAGTCTAATATCAAGGTGAGTTCCAGGACCACAATAATTATATCCTGGAAGATGTTTTTCACCAATATACTTAGCCGATGGTGTTCCAGGTGTTTTTCTGAGTGCTTTGCAATATCACCACCCGCTTTTGCAACAGGAATAGTCACAAACTTATATTTTTGTGTGCCGCATTTTACACATTTACCTGTAAGTGCCGGCGGATTATTTTTCAACGTGGTTGCTCTCAGAAATGTTGTGCCAGTAATGTCTTGCATCGAACACAATATAAACTCATGATTATAAATAATATTGTATCTGTACAATATGAACGTGATTGACTTTTCAGCAACACGTGAGCAAGCACCGGTCACGCATCATCCAGTGTTACGAAATTCCATTCGAGCTATTATAGCTGGTCCATCTGGGTCGGGTAAAACTCAGTTGTTGCTCAATCTGATTATAAGGTAGCCCAAATGGGACAAACTTTATTTAGTAGCGTCATCCGTGGATGCTATAATATTCTTAAGGACTGTAATGAATCTTCAGTGGCTGATGACGGTGTTATTGAATTTATCACAAACATCGATGAAGCGCCGTCCGTCGAGGATCTTCATGGGGATATCAACAATCTACTGGTTTACGATGATGTCATGCTTGACAAATAAACAAATCCGGCCAGAATATTTTCACGCGGCAGACATAGAAACACAGATGTCATTTAAGTCATCCAGCGGTATACTCAGATTCCCAAAGTGATCAGAAATAACTAATTTTTTGCTATATTTAACGGGGTTGATACAGATACGCTTCAAAATATTCATGCGACATGGTGTCCAGGCGATATGGATATAGGTAAGTTTAAAGATTTATTCGCACATGCTCAGAAAACCCCTCATGAATTCATCACGATAAGTTTACACGAACCAACAACACGTTATCGAATTGGTCTCGATAAAATCATTTATTAAAGAAATACATTTGTTGTAGAATGAACCGGGAAAATATTAATGAGATTATCTCTACGATCGAACAATTGCAGCAAGACGGTCTCGCGATTTAACTCTTTGTTGAAAAAAAATCAACGATGATTTTGAGATGATACAGCAGCGGCGTGAAGAGGGCAGATATACACTAGCGGCAGAGTATAGATATATCAAATTACTCCAGCATAAATCGGCCCTTCCAACGTCCATCCCAGCACAGCTCTGATCAACGATTTGTATATGTCAACGGCGTCGACATTTCAATGGCAGCGCTCAGCGTTGGCTCGTGCACTTTAATAGCGATTTTTGATTCTTTTCCTATTATTGAATTGATTCTACGTTGAAGTCATCATTGATTCGTTCGATTTGATATGATCCTGTTGGTGCGCTGACAACTTTCCAGATTGAGACTGGCCGGGCAGTTCCTTCAGTTGTGGTTTTATGCAAGAATATTAGCGAATTATTAGCGTCTAATCCGCCAAATGATTTTTATCTGATATTTGGCCAACTATAATAAAGTTGTAATTGTGCCAGTGCGATTTTAAGTGAACGACCATTAGCAGCTTTCATCGGAATTGGAAAACCAATATCGAATTCTGGCCGTGTTGATGTTGCTGATATCATTGTGGTCATCGGCGGTGTTGTGTTAGCGATGATCTGCTCCAGTTGTGTCGTTATTTCTGCGGTCCTTATTATCTATACTACGGATTCTAAATGTGGCGTTGGCAGGTTTGCTTTCTTGTGATATCGATAATAAATATCCCTAATTGTGGAAAATTAATTGTCTGATATTGCACCATCGTTTAACCCCGTGCAATTTTTTACTGGTACATGTAGATATTTTTTTTTTCGCGATAATATTGAGTATACCGACAACAACAAAGATTCCGTTTCCAACCACGGGCGGTATCAGTACATGCTTGATTATACCGAAAGGACTGTGTGAGATTCATTGTGGTATATACTAAGTTATCAATTGAGGTGTTTTTGAGACTAATTCCAGACACCACCAATATGTTGTTGCGGTTAGGGTTTTGTTTTCTGGATTTAGTATGAATATTTCCCTGGCACTTTGATTTAACACGACTGAGACAGTGCCGGAAAATCTATCTGTGGAATGACGCCATATATATGTCGTAAACATCTCAAATTTAGCGGCGCTAAACATAGACAGCCTGTACATCCCGGTAACATGAGCGGTATGCTTGATGAAATTTTGTTGCGACCATGTTGCCGATCCAGACGCTGCTGTGTATACCGAGTATTTGAGTATGAACAACACGATCTTGAATCGCCTTGATTTTATCGGCGCTGTCAACGAGGCTTGAGCGAATTTCAGCGAGCTTAATATCGATGACCGTTGGATTTCCAAAGAAATGATCTCTGGTCCTATTTATGTTTTTACGAAAATTTGCAAACACGGTTACGTGATTAGTGAATTCATATCCGAATGTGGTCAGTCCATCACTGAATGCCATTAACGAAGTCATCATCGGGATGTTGCTGTTCACCACTTATTTTTTTTGTTGCATCATTATCGTTTGCTTCTGGTTCTCTCAAATTAGCAATGCTATTTCCTTCCATATTCAGTTTACCAGTCAATGTATCGCCGGTTTTAGCAACGTACTTACTGATCTCAGTTCTGATTGTGGTGTTGTTGTTGTCCACGTATTTTTTGTTGTCACATGGTCGTCTGATTTTGGTTTTCTCGCATTAATAATTGTATTTCTGCTCATGCTGAGATCGCCATACATTATATCTCCAATTTTGTAACACGCCCAGTAATCTCTCCTATGATTGTTAGAAGTGATTCTTCCTAGTTTTAGTAAACACCTCTAAGTTATCTTCGGTAGCGCCTGGAACTCGCAGAATAATATGTCAACGAGATATTGCTCGTCTTTAAACACCCTTGCTGATCCTGAAAGACAACAACTTCATTTGGGTCAACGTCGCTGAGACGCATTACATCGGCAAGTTCATCTCGTGTTGCGTATTTGGATAAATCAATGTCACTGGGACCTTTGCGCGTAGTAGATCTTCCGTAAATGTCTACCATTATGAACCATTAACCTGTTTAAAATGACTGTTGTGTCTGACCTAGTGTGGCCCGGTCAATAAGTTTCTCAGTAAAAACAATGACTTTAATAGTCTCAGATCTTTGTAAATTCTAGTAATGTTCTGTACATTATGCTAATCTCACTCAGATTATTTATCTTGAAAATGATAGTCTTCGGGGGATGAAATAATCAGCCCATGGTTGCCCTCTGTAAAATGTACTTCAATGCCGTTTATATCTGCTCTATTAACATTGTAACCATCATCTTCTTTGCGAGAAATATGTACGACAGATATTCTGAAATATTCTTTGGATCAAAAATGCCCAACGTATGGGTTCTCAACAAATTAACGTTGCTCTCCCCGGGAATAATGGTAAATGAATCTAGTATAAATGGTCTCTTCATAATATCTCGTACATCATTCATTTTAGTGTTCAGATCATCAGTATTAGTATCTGCATTTGTAATATTATCATTTATCCTTATGACCTTCTCTCGAAAGTTTTGAACCGATGCTGATATTTGAGAGAGCGATATGAAAGTCGATTCGATTGAGTTATTAACTCTAACTATATCATTGAGCTGTGTGCGAATGTCAGCGAGCTTAATGCTAACGATTATTTTGGGGCGATTTGAAGAATCTGATAGTTTATGAGATGTCTCCTAAACATGGTTACATGAGCATCACACTCAGACCGTAATGTGGTTAATCTATCACTCGCTGTTGTTAACTAATTCCTTATCGCCACATTACCGTTGTCCACGTACTTCTTCGTTGTAGCGTCATCGGCTAATTTCGGTTCTCCCAAACCAGCAATTATATTGTCGTTGAGCCACCGGATATAGGAACATATTTACGAAACTCTGCATATGATATATTCGAGATGTTTATTTTTCCTTTGCCGGTAAGTGCCACGATGTTATCGTTGGTTGCACCTAAGACTCGCTGAATAAAATCGTCCCGTTTGATATTGCTCGTCATTAGCCGCCCATGCTGATCCTGAAAAACAACAACCTCATCCGGATGAACCCCGGCGAGACGAATAAGATCAGCAAATTCATCTCGCGTCACATACGCAGATAGATCAACTTCAACTGGGCACTTACGTATAGCAGATCTTCCGTAAATATCTACCATTATAACCATTAACCTGTATAAAACGACCACTTTTTGCGACGGTGCAAATGACCATGACACGACGTTAAGTACAGCAAGTACTTCTGGACCGCATATTGGTGGATCTCTTGTTGCCTGTGTTGGTAATGTTGAATACCAGATTGGTAAGCCACTATATCGTAAAAATTATCTCGGTGGTGCCAATCCATACGAATCAAAATAAACAACTCCACGTGGATCAACCGCGTATGCAACCCAATGAGTACCTCTACCAGAACAACCATAGAGATTAATGATACCGGTTTCAACACAATTTGGTTTTTGCGGTAATTGATCACGCAGGAAAACACCTCTGAAGTTTTTTTTTATCTTTAATCGTCCTGCAGCATCAAGTAAATTAAAATTGGACATGGGGAGTTTTAGCGAAATCACCCCACCCCACCCCCACCCCCGGCAGTCTCAGACCTTGACAGTACCGAGTTCATGGTAATCATAGACCCGGTCCCTTTCTTATTCAGGTGTTTATGACGTGTCCTGCTTCTTTATTTTTAGTGCCATAAAGGCAGCTGTTCCAACGGCACCAGGTGTAGATGCTTCTACAACAGCTGGAGCCGCTGCTGAAATTAGCGCTGGTAACGCCGCTAGAAACGGAAATATACCGTCCGTTTCTGTTGTATCGCTAATCGCATTCGCAGAAAGATCAAGTAGAACGCCAGTTCTTGATTTCTTGGCGTCATTGTAGTGTTTGAGTTGAGGTTCAGTCAACGATAATTTATTTGGGCCCAGCAACGCCGCTGATTTCAGAGTTATTTTTGCCCCAGAATTCTTCTTCGATGCGGATTGAAGTATTTTAATCTGACCAGGTGTCAGAGAAATATTGACGTGATGATATGACATTATAACATCTTGAACGATCTAAGTACATGTTTTCTACCGGCGCATCAACAATTCTCATTCGTTCGCCAACACCTTCAAGCAACATTGCTTTGTCTGACAGAATAATTGCTCTGTAATTAGTAACACCAGCTGGTAGTGCACTAAAAATACGTGTAGCGGCGCTGAAAGACCCTGTTGTGATGCGATCTGCTATGCAAATGTTCCAACAGTTGCGCTTGCAATTGAGTCTGTAGTCATCGTCAACCATGACAACGTTGATCTGCAGCCACTGTCCATGAAAGAGAGCAGCCGTTGCTCTTCAACGAGTGATGGTGTCATTGTTGGCATCCACAACGAAAGTTTTGTCAGCGTCACATTTCCATGAAGCGCCACAGTTGCAGCTGGATCAACTCCTTCATCGTGCCAGATAGCATCGTCATCCTTGCCTTTTCCCACAAGTACACATGTGTGTTTGGCCCCGAAGATAAACTTTCAAACATTTCTGCAAAAACCAAATATATGTGACAGCGGTATTGTACAGCTAAATCTCCCTCGAGAATCAATTTGATTTTTACGTGCTGCGAATCCCAGAAACAATTCGCATTTACAAAATGTAAAATTTCAGGATTGGCATCGTCAGCCTCAGCAGTAACTTTTTTGGGGCGCCAAGAAATATAAGGTCGACCATCAGCAATATCAACGGTATCTTTTGCGAACATCAATGATGGAAAAGCGGACTGTGAATAATCATCGGAATATCTTACGAAACCCAACATCGTCGTGGTAACATCGCCATTATTGTGACAAACCTCGATTTCTCGGCCGTCGATAATGTATCGGGGACTGTTAAATAATGCCACAATTCCGGTTATTAACAAATCCACCCTGTTGATCACCATGTGAATTAATATCGGTTTTTACAAGTCTACCCTGAACTTCAATGAATGCCTCGATGGGCAGGAAATACCTTGGACTTGTAGTTCGATTCGCCCACGTTGGTTTGGTTCTCGTGCTTCATAAGAATAATACTGATAATCACGCACATACTCATCTTTGAGTATTGGTGCATCCATGTCAAATGCTGGATCAGATACACTCTTGAACATTATAATTCGTTGTTGTCTAAAACGATGCTCTAACACTGATCAATATCGCCAACAATGACGGGCCAGAGCACTACCCGCTATCAGGTTTGAGGTTATTTTTTTCTGTCTCAGCTGCGGCTTGTCTTGTCGGTGATGGCACTAGAGCTAATTCTTTCAACCGCTCATTTGCAGCTTGATTTTATTATTTTGCTGACATTTGGTGGCATCCCTTCGGTGTTGAGCAGTTTTACTAGTTGTCGTTTTCGTCGTACTAATCGTGCGAGTCTGTCTTTGACCGCAGACAATGCTTTACAAGCAAGATCACCAACAGTGCCAATAGCCTTATCACGAACAGTTTCGATGGCCTTCATACCTAATTGTTTTACAATCGGAATAGCTTTTGGGGCCATCCTTCGATAAAAAAAAACCTTGAACAACATCGCCGAGTCCATCTCCGGAAATCATTTTATAAACCGGTAATCGTGATTTTATCACTTTGACGCTTTCAGGTCCACGTTAGGCACTGTGTATAATCATGTTATTTTGTTGTCTCTGATCTAATTGATCACTCACTGTAGTACTCGTCGGTAATTTCATCGATCAGAGCCCGATAGACGCCCCTGTCCATGACGCCACCGGTAAATAAACGCTGACAAATAGCAGCTGCTTCATTGATGATTTCGTGGGAACTGTTAGCAATCAGAATTTCTAGTCGATCAACATTAGCGAAGATGTTATTGGGACAAAGTTTATCCTGAATCACCGGCGATTCAGCTATCATATTACCACCGCGTTTCCCACGACGTCTGTTGCTAGTGGCAAGGCCACTTCCGGTTGCTCCTTCAGGTGATTCATCAGATGGATCTGGTTGTGGTTGTGGTTGTGGTTGTGGTTCTGGAGAGCGCTGCGGCCGGCGCTCTTTACATTGCTTTTTCTATTCCTTCCTTGCTTTAGGCCAGTTTTTATGCTTTCTTCTCCTACTTTTTTAAATCGACGTATTATTTCTTCTTGTCTTGTTTTCCTTTTCAATTCTTCTCTTGTAGCATATTCACCTACTGCGGTTTTAAAGACTTCAAAATCTTTGTCGCCAGTTTTGACTTGCTGAGCATTAGTAGCAATACGATATGCATGTCTGACCCAATCGGCGGTTTTAGACTGTAAATATGTTCAGGTTTTACTTATCGATATCTAACACCATTTCCAAATGCCGCAATTTTAAATACTTGATCTCCATTCCTGATAGCGTCAATACCTTCCTCAGTAAATTTATCTATTATGTTGGTGGTAGTGGTTGAACTTCGGGTGGTGGCTGAACTGGTCGGGGGTGAACTGGTGGTGGGTGGGGGTTGAAGACGGCCAGCAATATCAGCAGATAATGTCTCAATAGTTTTTTGTGTTGCCGCAGTCGCTGTAACAATATTTTGGATTGGTTCTACAATTAGTTTAAATAACTGTTCTGTACCCTCTGTAAATTCCACGTGAGGTTCCTGGCATTGTTGTAACTGTTGCTTGACAGAATCACGGACTGGAACATACTTTTTAATTGGATTAAGTCGTTGTCGAGCTAATTTAGCTGAATGAGATTCTATAGTAAGCGCAGAATCACTCATTATTATTATTACAACAACGATTTAATTACAGATCACTAAGTCAGCAGATATACAAGGGTTTACTGTATATCCAGTAACGTAATTTAATTTTTCCAAATACAATAAATTACCGAGATCTTAATTTGACTCAACAGTTTAACCATGCCCACTATCACGTCACTGCGCTAAAAATACCTCTGCGCGTAATAACTCGCTGAGATTCCCAGCTATTTATACATTTCCCGGTCAACACGCTAAGTCGCTAAAATTTACATGTAAATTCGATTATTCGCTGGAGAAATCTACCTGTTCACGTTAAATAAAAATACTTGAGAAATAAATTATACGATTTAAATACGTGGTGTATGTTTAGCGTCTGTCTTGTCTGTTCAGTAAGCGTATGCTCGTATAAATTACTTCATCGTATATTCTTAACCGAGACAGTGGCCGAAGTGGTAAGAGCGTTCGACGGTGGAAACTATTTCATGAGTTCGAGTCCAGAAAACGAAAAGCGAGATAGACATATTGTCAACGTCTGCGACACATGCTATTATAATGGGGGCGTCAGCCGAGCCTCGAAAGTTAAACGGAGATTCACTGATAATTGATAGGTCGTTTCAACCCCAAAAGGGGTTGGTGTTTTGTACCCTGGGGATTTCGTATGGAGGAGAATGTGGGTAGGCGTAAAACAATTATCACTTATCAGTGAATGTCCTGACCGTAGAGTGAGTCGGGGACAAGATTCTATTTTTCTCTTCAAAAAATGCGTTAAAGCAAAAATGCTACTAAACGCATTCAAGCAAAAATGCTGATTAAAGCATTAAAGCAAAAAATGCTAATAAAAGCATTCAAGCATAAAAGCAAAAATGCTAATAAAAGCATTACAGCAAAAAAAACTGAATAAAGCATAATGCAAAAATGCTAATAAATTGCGTTATTTTTGTCACTTGATCTGGCCACCATATTCCTGTTTCCACCCCACTCCCCATGATGTTCATATCAAATAAAAATATTCACATTTTATAGCACATAAAAAACATCACTATGTGTCACATATAGTTTATGTTACTGTTCGTTGGTCATTCCAATGGTTCCATGTATATTTTGCGTCATTTTTTTCACCCCCTCCGTCCGCCATTTGGTCGGATCACTTGCTTAACTATGATTAGTTGTTAATTATTTGGTAACAAAAGTATTTACATTTTATAGCGCATAAAAATCATCATGATGTGTCACATATAATTTATGTTACCATTCCAACGGTTCCATGTATTTTTTTAAGTCGTTTTCTTCACCACCACCCTCTGGCCACCATTTTCTCTGCTCACCCCCTCTAGCTACTAGTTTACATCATTAAGTAGTGTACTTATCTATTCTAATCTCCTCGAGTGCACAACTTAGAACATATCGACACTAAGGTGGCCTCACTCTTAAAGCTGGGATCATCTTTATTGATTACGTGAATAAACATGATGTACTGAATAACATTTTGAATATATAGAATGCACATTGTCAGAGACTGCAAATGTACAAAATTCATACGCATAGTGCAGACTTTTTTCCATAAAACATTTCATATTCATTTTAGCAGACAGTGAAACTGATTCGTAGATATTGTATATCAGTTCCAAATTGAAAGAAAATACAAACATAAATAGTACGTCGGCTTGTCCAGGGGTGGATTGCTTGGTTAAGCTAATTGAATTTTCAACGGCGCTTGTACTTTTTCATCTGTGAAACATCACACGCAGTGATATCAGTTTCTACAAATAGCCATTCGCACAAGGCGAACTGACGTAATGGAGTTCAGTGGTCTTTTCCGTGTTATTATTCTTACTGAAATCCATGCACCAGGCGCTAAATTTGTTCATCTGAATATAGATGTGAATTACAATATTTAGTTACAGTGGTGGTTAAGCCTGCAGACTGTATAAATCATATAATCAAATTTGATGAATCTTTCTAGAACAGTATAATACACAAAGTGCTTGTATTTCATCACCGATATATATACCCAGATTATTTTGAGATGACAATTCCAAGGGAACTGCACCCACTCCCCAATTATCGATAAAGTATTCTTATATGTGATTCATGTTTTAACATATAGATAGAGAGGGATGTCTGTAGGAAAGTGAGTATTTCTTATATTTTACTCAGCGCATAAAATTACACTCTGCTATGTTGATGTGATGTTTAACATGTATAATCTAGAAATGTTGCATATATATTCCATATATTTTAAAAAATGTATCAATGTTTTTTTGGGGGGTGGTGGTGTTTGTTTGTTGCTTTTTTCTGTTCGATTTTTTTTCTTATTATGCGTTAGTTATTTTATTACCCTTTTCTGATTCTGATGTGTGAATCGGTAACAAAGTTAAGAAAAAAGAAGAGAAAATTTATATACTTATTTCAATGTCAGTTTTACAAACAAATCGTAATTTTGAATGACAGTTTAGAACATATAAGAAAGCATTATGTTTATTAGAGTTATGGTATTGAAAAGAGCAGCACGGGTTGATTATATTTATACAACTTGAATAATACATATCCTTAACTGAAAGATATATACAATTACATTTTGTCGGGAAGCGTAATTCTATGCATATATTGATGGAAACAGCAATACAAAAACTGCTGCCCCTGATGACAAAAGCCACCCTTAAAATTATACACATTTTACACACAAAAACTAACTGAAAAGGAAATAAAATAGATATAAATGAATACTATTGGTTTCAACATATTTATTTGGGACACACACACACACACACACACACACACACACACACACACATGCTGGGTCTAGGACATTGGTAAACACACACACACACACACATATATATATATATATATATATAT
>JAECUM010027405.1:0-49673 GCA_016617855.1 Megalonaias nervosa | reverse complement strand
CTGATTAGCATGTAAACGGCCAGCAGCATTGAAAAACTGCTTTATGCAAATAATTTGTATGAAATGTCCTTTGGATGAGTGGACACTCAGGAAGATAGAGATAAAATCATGCGCAAGTATGCTGAGCAGCAACAGCAACTGCGTGGTCGTCTTCTAGTACAAAAGCAGAAAAACAAATATTTCAGCGGGACATCTCACAAAAACTGTTAAAGCCAGTCCAAGAGAAGATAGAACAGATTGCTACAGCTCATGATGCTAAGCAGGATGAAATTATCAGGACAATAAAAGAACTGCAAGCAAAGATGATTTGGAGACGAAGCAACACAACAAGCAATCTAGGGCGAACTTGCTTGTGGCTAATATCGTGCTGATGCTGGGCTGCAGACAATAGCAGAAAAAGAGGTGAAAGTAAACGTAAATGAGCTGTTAGACGACCACAACTACTTAAGGAGGGCCGAGCTGCTGGATTATCACACCTTCGAACAGATTGAAAAGGCAAGAAAGGAAATGACAAAGTCCAACAAAAAAAAAAAAAGAATGGGAAAGAGGGTAAAATGACAGTACTATTATCCCGCCAATTATTTAAGGACCAAAGAAAAACATGGGACCTATTTTGCGAGACTCCGCACATAACCTTGATAACAGACGACATGAAACAGCAGACGCAGGTGGTGAACCAGTAATGTTTGATGATAACTTGTATGCCTCAGCTCCAACTTGTATGCCCATATTTCATGGAAACGGTAGCCACCTGACATTCATAGGGTGAATATAGGATTATTATCATCACTTCAGTAGGCAACAGAAGAACCTTCACCACAAGTGATATTGTCTCAGCTCCACCCAAACAGACAAGAGCTTGCCTCAGATCAGTCCATAAAAATCCCCATTAATTACAATGTCACCATGGCAGCTCAAAATCCCAAGTCTGTGACGCAGACTAAGCCTACTAAATCAAAAAAGAGAAAACAACAGGCAAAAGAATGAAATATTACAAGAAAAACAGAGCTCTCTGAGCGTCTAAACTTCCTTGTTAGCAGCAAACGTGCAGGCAATGTTGGCGTTGAAACAGATAATGAAATTCCAGAAACACTATGTCATCTGCCTCAACAAAGGATGCTTAGTAGAACAGAGTAGAAGGTTTTGTACAAAGGCTTGATATAGGCACAATATCGCAAATACTTCTCATTGACTCTAAGTCAGCCTCAGGAATCAACAGTCATTTTACCATCTGATACAATATACTTACAGAATCATCACAGGACACTACTCGGTATGAAATTGGTTTGATCTCTGCCGAAATAAGGAATCTCACATCTATCAGCTTAAAGTATTTTATTTTTGCCAAAAATGCTGGAACAATGCTAACCATTAATGAAATTGCTGATGAGATAAAGCGGACGATGAATGAAAAGGTTCACACGAGCGAGAACATCAGCAGCAGAGAGGGTGAACCCTACAAAGTCGTAGAGACCTTATTTTACAAAAATAAAGGTTCCTACGAAGCTGAAAAATATCGCCAATAACGTTTAAACCAAAAAATATCGCCAATAACGTTTAAACCAAAAAATTCTCTAATTGGGCAAGATTTTTTTTGACTCTTTTTCAAATTTTTATGCGACTCGTTTACTTGTCTGGTCACTCAATTGTTGTCGTCCACGCTCTGCTGCTATGAATTAACCAAAGATTTTATCCAGACCTATGCGCTATCTGGATCTTGGATCATGTAGATTTATTGTTATAAATCCAAACGGAACAGCTTGTGCTTGAGCAAAAAAGTTTTTGAACTTCATTATATCCATATCCCCTGAACACCAAGTATAATAAATATTCTGTAAAGTATAATTATCTACTCCATTAAACATTACTAAAATATTGCAGTTGTCTCTGATCACCTTAGGTATTTGTGTATAACGCTGAGTGACGTATATAACATCTGTATTCTTGTGTCTACCTCTGGAAAATATTCTAGCTGGATTTGATTGTCTGTCCAGCATAACGTCATCGTACACCACTAAATTATTAATAAATCCATCTAGGTCATCTACAGATGGGGCCTCATCAATATCGGTAATAAAGTCAACAACATCATTACCGTTTTCATTCAGCAATTTGGCATTTTCATTAAAATCTTTAAGTACTTCGTAACAGTGTTGATCATCTACAGATGGTGCCACTAAATATAATTTATCCCACTTTAGCCATCTCATTATCAGATTAAGCAATAATTGCGTTTTACCAGATCCAGATGGACCTATTATAATCATTCTAATGGAATTCGGAAGCGCTGGATGGTGCTTTACTGGTTCTTGTTTTCGTGTCGCTGAGAAATCAATTATATCCATATAATAAATAATATGAGTTTATATTGTGTTCGATGTAAAATTCCTACACCCACTGCTGAATTAACAACGATAACAACGAAAAATAAACGACATGCTCTGACAGGCAAATGCGTTAAATGTGGTACAAAAAATTACAAATTTATTTCATCAAAGACAGGTGGGGATATTGCTGCTTCGTTAGGAAAATTACCAGGATTACCGTGGGTCAAATACCCCGGTGAGAAACACCTTCCGGGATATAATTACTGTGGTCCTGGAACTCGACTTGATATCCGACTTTATGATCAAGATCAACCAAGACCCGGAGAGTATCCAGTAAATAAGATTGATCAAGCATGTCATGTTCATGATGTTGCTTATAAAAGTAAAGATTTGCAGCAGCGGCATCTCGCAGATGTGAAATTGATTCATGCGCTAAATGCTATACCTAATAAATCTGTCAGAGAAAAACTCGCTAGTTTTCTAGTAAAATCTGCCATGAAAAGTAAATAATGCTCGGGGCTGGTAATTAATTATATAACTATTATAATGGAATCCATTTATTATTCCCCGAGAGGATATTGGAGAGGTAAAGCAGCAATCAGTAAACTTGCTGAAGCAGGAAAAGTTTCACGTAATGTTGCTGCATCATGGTTAGCACGACAGGCAATATGGCAAATCTATCTACCACCACCTAAAAAAATTCCCCAATGAAGTTCATCAAGCAGATATTTTGTTTTTACCACATGATACTGTTAAAACACGTGGACGAAAATCACGCACATACAAATACGCATTGACTGTTGTTGATGTTGCAAGTAGATATAAAGAAGCGGAACCATTATCAACAAAGACAGCATCTGAAGTTGCATCTGCGTTTGAAAGAATTTATCAGCGTGGTGGTCTACGATGGCCACAGTTATTACAAGTTGATCCTGGCAAAGAATTTCTTGGTGCAGTATTATCTTTGATGAAGCGACATAACGTTAAAATCAGACGAGGACATACTGAAATTCATCTTGATCAAGCAATTGTTGAACGATTTAATCGAACGCTTGCTGAGCGGTTATTTAGATATCAATACGCAAAGGAAATATCCACTGACTTCAAGTCGGGTGAGCGATCTCGTGAATGGGTTGCAAGGTTACCAAGTGTGATATCTGCATTAAATAATGAAATTACTCGTGCAACTTCCATGAAACCTTCTAATGCAATAACAAAAAAATATATACCCCGTAGCGATAACGTACAACGCCGTGAACAACCAGTATTAGGTAATGTAACTGTGAGATATTTATACGAACCAGGGGAGCTTGAGGGTGGGAAAAAAAAGAGCTACTGACCCTATCTGGAGCGTGACCACACATACAATTTCTAGCGTGGTTAGATCCACTGGAAGACCTGCAATCTACAGACTAGATTCTACTGCCCCTCAGCTTGGATTTGTACGTGAACAATTACAAGTAATTCCTGCAGATACACAATTACCACCACGTTCACTTATGTAAATTAGCGCCCCGGCGTCGATTACATTCGAGACAGGTCAGCATCACATTTTCACGTGTATGACCAAGATCACTATTAATTCTGTCTACGGTAAATTGTCTTGGATTATTATTCGAATACTGCCATAGCATCTTACAGTTACAGCTTGCACAATGATTATTCTGTAGTTGTTTTAGTGTTATAATAAATTGAGTATCAATATCAAAGTCACGCTTATTTTTTTTTTGTCACATTGTTTATAACCAGCTAATTTTTTCTTTATTACAGCATCGTCATTAGTAATTTCCTCAGTTATCACGTAATCTATAATAACCCTATGTAGTTGAGTTATTCTTCTAACACGAGATACTGCAAGATAGACTAAGTTTGACCATTCGATACGATCATCTACAATCCAGATATTTGTATCAGAGATAGTTAATCCCTGTGACGCATGAATCGTTATAGCGTATCCTAACATCCACGGTGATTTTTCCATGTTCAATGCGCTCTCAACAACATCAATGGCAACCAAAACAATGTCATTCAGTACAAGATTTTGTACTCGGACATTTTCAGCGTCTCCACCTGGTATTTCAACTTCAATGTTCTGTCGTCGAGTATCTGCTGGGCGATAACACAAAGGTACAGGTAACGTTGGAAACTTTTCTTTATGTAACGTAAATAATTTCTTTTGCAGTTCATCACGAACTATCTTTCTACTTGCGACTATCAAATCAGCAGGTCTCCATAAAGTCCAAAAATCATTCATAGTTGTCTCTGGAATTACTTTACGCATTATCTCACATTGTATTTTATCTGGCTGTAGTCTGATTAATCTTTTAAACTCTTCAGCGGCTCATCAGTAGCTCTATGGTCATCATGTATTTTTTCATAATAATCTACATTATTCTTTAGCCATTCATGTGGAGACTGTCCAACAAAGGGTGGTGGTTGACCATGATCGCCACACATAATCACAGCAGTATTCTTTGTCAGTAACCATTCAAGAAATGTCTTTAGTGTTTCTAACGACACCGTACATATATCGTCCCATATAATATACTTAGGTATATATTTTTCACCCATTCGCTCAGGAGTCCACGTGTCTCCGCACCATCTAAAGAAACTATGATATGTACATGATTTTACTCCTCGTTCTTTTATTTCTCTAGCAAGTTTATGTGCAGGTGTCAAAACAATTATATCTGAACTATTATTCATAAATAAATTAATCGAACGAGTTGTTTTGCCTGAACCACCGCATCCGTTAAGATAAACAGTCTTATGTCTAGCTACAGGATCGTATACAGATGGTGCAGATGATTTTGATGCTTGATTATTATTTCTGTAATATATTTCCTTAATTTCAACATCGGCAGATTCAGAATAACTAAGTATATTTTCTTGTTTTATCCTCCACGTCCCCCATTCACCATTACCGAGTAGCGGTTTTAATAAATCCTTATATTTTTTATGTACATAAAATGAATCCGTAGCGACTCTGACAGCGTGACGAGGAAATTTATTTATCATCGATAATAGATTTATAGAAACATATGCCAACATCGAAGATCTTAAATGAGTAAACTGCGGTGACTCGCCATCAAGGTAGCTCACAATGGTACCTAGTTTTGTTCCATCTGATAAATAAGCATTACATCGACTTATAAATGTGTTTTTCTCCGTTGTATCGGTGATTATAAAATCTAGTTCAGCGTCGTCCATAATCAATCTTGTACACGCTCGTTTATAATCGTATGAACCACCTTGAGTAAACTTACCGATTATCTTTCTACCAAGATCATTTGCAAGTTTTTCATCATGCTCGTTCCTGCATTTACTTATTTTAATGACATGATCTTCATCAATATCAGGGAATTCTTTCCTGGCATCATCGACACTAAATCTGTCCGGTTCTGGTAACCAAACTTGCTTCTGTGAACTATACGATATAATTTCTTCAGTTACCCTCAACGATATTAAAAATCCAGCATCAAGCATATACCACAATAGTACTATCGAAACCCAACATTTTTCTGAAAAATGTCTTCCAAACCAAACATAATTAATCGCATGGAGACCCTCTCTAAACTCGAATGATTCTACATAAGCAAATCCTGTTAAGTCAAAATCTGGTAGGAGTCCGTTTATTGCAACCCTGGTCATCTCATGTGTAGGATGTCCGAGTTTCTTAAAGTATTTAGAACATTCTCCATATCCAAGAAAACTCCCAGGATAACATGCAGCCATATCAACTGAGATAACATCACTATAATCGTATTTGGTATTCCATAATCCACCGTGTCCATATTCTATACAACTTTTTTTGATATCTTCAAGGAATTCTGATAGTGTCGTTTTCCATGAATTTTTCTCCTGAGCGAAATGGGCAGCAACCGATGGTACGGTAAAACAGTTATTCAGTAATTGTCCAACTATGACATTATCAGAGGTATATTTTAATGCAAGATGTTCCATTTCTTCATGAAGAGATTCTGTACGATAAATATCACCGTTAGGCCGTACAAACTGATCGTAATCGTATTCTGAACTTTGAAATAACCGAACAGACACAGGGTCACTTTTACTTATATTTCTGATAAAATCAAATATGTGACCATCATAAAACTTAACTTTTCTATCTCGTGGAAATACCGTTACAGCATTAGTCCATGCATGTGCATTATGATCGACGATTGTTATAGGGTTTCCATTTTTATATATTTTGGTTCGTACAATATCTCTCCGGTTAGCGTTTTTACTGTTATTGGAAATCTTAATAACTTTTCTAGTTCAGCAACATCCTTAATAGATGCACCAGTATCTTTAACCGTTTCTGCCCATGTATCTATTTTTTTACGTCTTAAATCTGTTAAGCCATTACCACTTATCGCATTTGTAAAATGTTCTGTAACTCGTTCAGCTACACAGTTTATTCTTGATATTTTCATCGGCTTGAGATCCGCAACATTAGGTTTATCATTTAGCGAATATATTGCGTAGACAACTGCAGTCGCTGGATAACCTTGTATATAGTAAGGTTTATCAACACCAGTAAGTATTCCAGGTTTTGATCTGTTATTTAAGAGAACAATATTACCCCCGGACTGCACACGGACTGGATCACGCTTATCACGAATAATCCAGATATCGTCATCTGTCTCTACAATAAATTTTATTAAAATGAAATATTTTTGATTATCAAGGTGATGAATAATTACTTTTATTCGTTTGTCGTTCATCATATTAACGATATGTCCTATCCTGAAAGTTGACCATACATGAGCAGCACCATCGTCACGAAATTCCTTTTTGGCTTCACTGATACGTTTAGCTATATCCGCATTTGTTAAAGCTAGATCTTGCATCGAAACACTAAATTTATATTCTGGTAGTCTGTCAAGGTCAAATCTAGCAGGGGAAGGTTCAATAACGGATAATTCCTCCATATAATTAAAACAAATATTTAAATTAAAATTTTAGTATATATATAGTATATATAATGATTGAAACAAAGAATTACTGCCACTGGCTTAAAATCGGACATACTTCTCCTTGTAACAGAGCATGCGTGAATGAATTCTGTAGCTACCATATGCAAAGTATCAAAAATGGAAGTACAGGACCAAAACCATGTGTGCAATGCGGTGTTGGAGTCAGAGGAAAAATACAGTTATGTCTAAAATGTGGTGGAAAAAATACAGGGAATTAAAACGATATTATGACAAAAAAATAATACCTTGTCAGGTAAATCTCCTATAAAAACCGTAGAGGATTATCTGACCAGATTTCAGAATAATGATTTAGACAAATAATATTATTATATAAATGGAGCAAAAAGAATTTGTAGCACATCCGATCATCAAAAATTATGAAGCGTCTCGTGATGGCGTGATCAGGAACTGTCGATCAAAAAAACCAGTCGGTAGTCTTGATAAATTTGGTTATTTTAGATTCAGTGTTAGTAGAAATAAAAATTATTTCTCACATAGGTTCATATTCGAATGTTATTTTGGATTGATTAAAAACGGACTTGTAGTTGACCACTTTGATGGGAATCCCCAGAATAATAATTTATCTAATCTGCAAGTTATAACACAGAGTCAGAATTCTAGACGTGGAAATACAGGAGCATGTAAAATTTTCAAAAAGAGAGCTATTAAATCCATAAATACAGAAACAGACCAAGAAATAACTTTCCCATCAATGAATGCGGCTGCCAGATATTTTGATATACATCCACGATCGGTACAATTTGCAGCTGATAAAATGTACAAATCTGCATTTTCGAAAAAATATAATCAGCGGATAATATTTGAATATGTCATATAACTATTTCTTAACAGTTCGACTCTGTCAATTTTGCCAAGGTTTTTGTTTAGCCATAACTACAGTCAGGGGTCCACCTTCACTGTCACTGCTCTCACTTTCACTCTCGACAGAATCAGATAACATAATCTTTCTCAATTGCATTACACGATTGTCTATCATTTTTTTTTCTTTCGTACTCGTGAGACAACGCAGTCCTTATTTTTTCGATTGAGCGTGCAAGAGGTGCAAATAGCTTCACTTGTGTGTCGTTCACCATTGCTAAAGATTCTAACATAGATTGATAAATTGATTTCACGAATCTGTAATTGGAAGGTAATGTGAATTTGTTCTCGAATTTTCTTTGCTGCAATAATTCAAAGTCAGAGAGAATTTTTTGAGGATCAAGATTATCGGACATTTTTATTCCGTCATGTTTTAATTTTTTAATAGCAGAAATAATATCATTAATGTTTTCATTGTTCATATATATGTATTTATTTCTTTAAAATAAAAAATAATTGACATTCAAGTTTTTAATTTTCACTTTAAGCAATTGCACATATAAAGCGAGGTAACTCCACAGAGTAAATTAAACGATTATTTCCCTTGCCCAATGTATTTTCATCAACTAAATGTATCCGTCTGTCTGTGATTAACTGAATATCTGTAAGTTTGTTAAATTCCACTGTAAACTTAAGACACATATCGTAATACAATAACAAGGTTCCCTTAGATAACAGTCGCCGCTAAAAAAGCAACGTCATTTACAAGCATAACAAAACGAAAGCAAAAACACTTACACGGACATGAAACCCAATTCAAACGCACGCACAGAGTACAAATAATCCTTTAAGCACTTAACTGTACAGTGCGAGCGATCGGTATATTATCTTCAATCATACTGTGCACCATTATACATATACATTTTCGTTCTAGGCTTTCAAACAGAACAACTTGTGCATTAAGACGGATGTGCTTATCGATTTTCCATGGATTTGTGACGCAGCAGTTATTTTCGTCTTCATGCTTGTAATTTTATTAAGATATATACAAACGGTGATATATTTTAATCGTTTCATACATATAAATGGTTATATATCTTAATAAAATTATAAATATTTAGATTCATTTATAAAATCAGAAATCTAATGCTATTGTGTGATAACCATATAATAATTTCTCAAACGTATATATATATATATATAGTCGTGTGTCGTTAGCTCAGTGCAAGAGTGTTGGGACTTTGGTACTGAACTTCTGCTGTTCGACTCCCATGACCGCGGGGGGAGGGTGGGTATTTGGTCCAAGGGTTGCCAATTTTATTAAGGTTGGGGGGCACCGCCCCGAGGTTTCAATAAAATCCTCACCACGTCACGCCACGTGGTGAGTGCATTTTGCACTTACCCCGGGGTTTGATTTGGTGGGGGTTTTATTGAAACCGCAATGCCTAGATAGCCCTCTGAATTTCTAATGTTTCGTTTCGATTAGGAATTCGCTGGGGGATGTGTCTATGGTGCCCTCCTAAAATAATCAGTAGCATGCCTGAGCTCTCTACCCCATTGAAGGGCCCCATAAAGAAACATTCAGAAAGAGTGTTAGCCAAAGAAACAGAACATGGGGTGCCCCATAACAGTCATAAGAGAGACAACAATGTAAGGACCCCATGAAAGGCACAAAGGCTACCAAGGGGCCCCGTGATGGGTAACCACTTAGGATGCTACTGATTATTTTTGATAAATTATGTTACATACATACATACATACATACATACATACATACATACATACATACATACATACATACATACATACATACATTACATACATACATACATACATACATAGATGCATACATACATACACTACATACATACATACATGCATGCATGCATACATACATGCAAAAGGTCAAAAGTCAAGGTCAAGGTCAAATGTCAAGGTCAAGGTCAGATGTCAAGGTCAAATGTCAAGGTCAAGGTCAAAGCTCAAGGTAAAAAAAGATTTTTTTGCAAAATTTACTCAGGCATCATTCTGCGAGCGTATGTACAAATTAACATATAGCGTTTCTCCTCTTAGGTCCACAATGTTGCCATCCTGATTTGTGAGTTTGAAATTCATTCTTGTCAATAATGGATTATGTACACGCAAGTAGACCTGATTTATTGGCTCAGATACAATGAGCCATCCTGGTGGCGCTTGAATACTTGATGAATATAATATATATCCTTGCTACGCAGTGCCACTGCGGTGGTTAGATTTTGAAAGATCTACGTGGTAACTACTATCAATTATATCGCATACTAAATTCAGTGCGATTGTCGATGTGATGTTAACAATATTAGGCGAGATATGACGGCCTTCACCGTATGGATCGTTGTTATGTTTAAGAATAACCGGTGGTGGGGCTATTTTTATCCACGCTGCATATATTTTAGGGAAATATTCATCAATGACATCGTTGAGTGTTTTCTTCATTTCAGCGTTATTTAAATCTGGTATTATAAATGTTTGTAAATCTTCTTCTGTTATTTTGTAATGATCAAGGAATAATTTCTTAAGTTCTGGATCTGTGTAAATATTTCCATCGAGTTTAGTCGCAACGTTTATAATACTTCGATTGGCGATGTATAAATCAAATAGGATCCTATTTAAATGTTTTATTGACACGATTATCTGATTTTTTACATCATCGTCATAATGTTGAGATAATGAAATAAATAAATTTCTTAAATCATTAAGTGTTTTATCGTATTCGGGTTTAAGAAAATCTTAAAATTCTTTAAAAAATTCTTCATCAACAATCTCTCTAGTAACCTGCGTCCTGGCGTCTCTGATAACATTAAATGCTGATCTAATTATCTTAGGGGTCCTTCGACAATCAAAATCAGTAAAGTAATATCTATCGTCGATTGGATCAAATTCAAATAATATATAAGACCATGGTTGTTTTTTTCGATATTCTGGATTTTTAATGAATTTTTTTTCCGTTGTGAGAAATTCATCTTTAGTTGGTTCTGGAATTCCATTTGATTTTTGGTCTGGAGGAACATCAGGCCATCCTAACACTGATCTAATCGAACTTTGATAAATATCTACAGACTAATCAGGGGAATTTATTTCAATCACAGCTGATAATGTTGGTTCGTATACACCAATTGTTATTTTTGATTCTTTTCCTGTAATAGATTTAATTCTGCGCTGGAATTCATCGTTGATCTGTTCTATCTGATAACTACCAGTTGGAATACTAACTACCTGCCAATCAGGAGTTCCATCAGGTTTATTCTTATTTGCGAATACTATTGAATTATTTGGCTGTTGTCCACCAAATGGTTTTGACCTAATATTAGGCCAGCTATAATAAACTCGAAGCTGCGCTAACGCTATTTCTTTTGCAGGAATTGCGATTGGAAAGTTAACGCTAAACTCAGGATTGGTCGAACTTAAAGAAATCATTGTAGTTTTTGACGGAGTCGTATTAGTGACGATCTGTTGAAGTAACTCTCTTGACGTTGTCAAGGACTCAGACATTATTATTATTGTTATTATTTAATTCTCCATTTTGGCTATCGTCAGTAGCGATTATGAATGCTTCATCGTAGGTTTTCATTATTGTTGCAAATTCCTCGTCGGATATTTTACCATCACTAAGATAAAATGAAACACATGAAGTTAGTTTAGAATAGGCTGCTGTTGCTGTGTGTAATTTTATTATATACTCACGTAATTTATCATTTGTGCACGTAGATATCTTTTTAGCGATAATACTGAGAATACCTGCGATAGTCGTTGAAGTTGAAACAATAATCGTTACAATTGCTGGAGCTGTCATTGTTATCGTTGATAATAATAATCCGGATCCAGCAACAACAGCGGAAACCGAGTAAACGATTATATCAATGACAACCATACGTCTGCGATATTTTTTTACTTTTACTGTATAATTGTCAATGATATTTTTTAGTTTGGTCAGGCATTCACATACTTGATTATATCTGTGACGTTGAACGTCGATTGAAGTTTCATTCATTATACTATGACATTAAGTAATTAATTGGTGAGTTTGGTTACAAATTCCAGACACCACCAGTAACTAGCAGCAGCTGTATGTTTATCAGATAATTCCAACGTAAATATTTCCTCAGAATCTTTATCCAATATTACAGATACAGTTCTAGAAGAATTACCAGTTGATGGAGATGTAGTAAATATTCTAAAATCTACACTGCTAAGTACGGACAACCTATACACACCAGCAATTTCCGCAGTGTATTTGATGGTTTTATTTTGTGGTGTCCACGTGGCTGATCCTGATGCTACTGTGTACACGATATTGACGATCTGATTGTGAGGAATTTTAATCAGATTAGTTTTTTGAACAATATTAGGTATTCCACTAACAATATCATTGAGTTTTGTGTTAACGTCGGCTAGTTTTATGTCAACGATTGGTGGATCACCAAAAAAATCATGTACAGATTTGTTTATGTTTCTACGAAAATTTAAAAACGTTTGTATATGTCTAGTAAGAGTACCATTGAGTGCGGCCATTTCGTCATTGATTGTTTTTAACGAAGTTGTCGTAGGAATGTTGCTATCGTCTACATATTTCTTCGTTGCAGCGTCAAAATCAGATTCTGGTGTTCTAAGATTATTAATACCATTATTATTCATGCTGAGAAATGCACGCATTGTACCACCGTTGACTAACACATACTTAGATTCTTGATCGTCGACATATTTTTTTGTTGCGGCGTCTGTATCTACGGTTGGATTTCCAAGGTATGCAATTTTATTTCCTGACATAATAATGCTACCAGTAAATACATCACCAGTTTTCTTGATATAATCGTTAACTGACTTACCCGAATCTTGTATTTTACCTTGATCAGTGAAAGTAACGATATTATCAGCAACTGCGGTAGGAATTCGTATAAGTACATCTGGCGGTTGTATATTGCTTGTCTTTAATCGTCCTTGTTTATCCTGAAAAACAACGACTTCATTTTGATCCACACTTGTAATATTTAATAAATCATCAATCTCATTTCTGAGTTGATCAAGAGTTGCATATTTAGATAAATCACCTTGCTGCTGAGCTTTACCACGAGCAGATCTTCCGTAAATATCTACCATTATATTTATCAATATCTGTTTAAATGTGACAATGTGGTATATTCATGCACGATTTTATGAGGTGGTTTTGTTGATTTTGATATAGCATCAAGTACATTAAGTACTTCACGACCACATATTGGTGGATCAGTTAATGTTTGTGTTGGTAACGTTGAATACCAGATTGGAGCAGTATTATTGCTGACATAATGAAGAAATTCTTTTGGTGGCGCTAATCCATATGAATCAAAGTAAATAGTTCCACGTGGATCAATTGCATATCCAACCCAATGCGTGCCTGATCCAGAATTTTTATCGAGATTGATAATACCAGTTTCTAAATCGCTAGCGATTTTAGGTAGTTGATCGCGCATGAAAACACCTCTGAAGTTTTTTATTTTTAGTTTTCTAGCAGCATTGAGTAAATCAAAATTGGACATAGGCGATATCAGTAAACTGTCCCGGGAAGTCTTAGGCCTTTTCCGTACCATGAATGTGGAGTCCCTGGCAATCTGAGACCTTTTCCCTTTTTTTTTAATTCCCTTTCCTGTTGCTTTCTTTAATGCCATTCCAGCAGCAGTTCCAACAGCGCCTAATGCAGCTGCTTTTGCAACAGCTGGGGCTGCAGCTGCTATTAAAGCTGGTATAGCTGCGAGAAGTGGAAATATACCACCCGTCTTAGCGATGTCTTTGATGGCGCCCGCAGAAAGATTAAGTTTGACGCCTTTATTTGATCTTTTGGCTTCATTGAAGTTTCTGAACTGACGCTCGGTCAACGATAATTTATTTGAACCGCTCATCTGTTCTCGCTTTAGCGATATTTTTATTCCACAGTTATTTTTGATGCTGATTGTAGTCTTTTAATCTGACCAGGTGTCAGGGTAACGCTAACGTGATTGTATGACATTATAATTATTATCCTGATTTTAAATCAGGTGATCTAATTATGTGTTACATATTTTCTACTGGAGCATCAGCGACTCTCATTCGTCCACCAACACCTTCAAGTAACATCGTCTTATCGCTGAGTATGACTGCGATTGCCCTATAATCAGCAATAGCTGCTGGTCGTGTCACACGAGCTCGAAAGTGTATATCAACTACTGACTGTCTGTATAAATCTAAATGTTCGAGCGAAAAGTAATAAATCGGATATAATGTTGTAAAATCTCTTTGTGATATTTGCAAACCAGTATCAATATTTTGATCACGGCCCATGAACGTCATTAGACGATGATATACACGTGCTACATGATTTTGCTCGAAATTTAGTAATTTATCCTCGGATGGTTCTTGATGTCCGTTTATCCTCAGCGATACTTCAGAAACACCAAGATTGTCGAATGTCATTGTATTACGTAATTGATTGTTCAATCGTGTATTATCTTGAAATGCAATAAATATATGTCGTGGTGCAGAAATACCCTGTTGAGAAGCTATCTGCCATGCAAATAAACCATTAATATTACTCTGGATAGCATCTGTGGTCATTGTCAACCATGATAACGCTGATTTACCACCTTGATTCATAAAAGAGAGTAGACGATCTTCTTCAGATATTGATGGAGTCATCACCGGCATCCACAATGAAAGTTTTGTTAGTACTACTTTACCAGGATCAACATCAGCGGGGTGCCATATTGCATCATCGTCCGTGGCTTTTCTTACAAGTACAACCGTATGTTTGGCTCCAAAAATAACTTTTCTGACGTTTCTGCAAAATCCAAATATATGTGACAGTGGAATCGCACATGAAAACCTTTCATTTTCGTTAAGCATTGCTCGACGAGACGCAAATCCCAAGTTGAAATTTTCATTCATTGATACAACTGTATCCCCAGCTGCATTTAGTGTTACATTCCTATGTTCGGGCTGATCAGTTGTATCCTTTGCAAACATCATTGATGGACCAGCTGATCTTGAATAATCGTCGCTGTATCTAGCAAGACCCAATATTGTTGTTGCAACATCAACGTCTTTTTGGATTGATTCAATATTTTTCCGTCAATCATATACGTGGCACTGTCAAATAACGCCATAATGCCATTATTAACAAAACCAAACCGATCAGCAATTCCAAAATCTGTATTATCTGCTTTTAAAAGTCTACCTTCAACCTCAATAAACGCCTTAGCGGGTAAGAAATACCTACTTGTATCCTGAACTTGTAGTTCAATTCTCCCACGCTGATCTGGAATTCGAGCGTCATAAGAATAATATTGATAATCACGCACAGACTCATCTTTGAGTACTGGTGCGTCCATGTCGAACGCTGGATCAGATATGCGTTTAACATCTTTATTATATTTGCTATCGTCTAACACGAAGACCACTTCGAGAAGTGAGACCACTTCCAGCTATCAGACTAGCGGTTATATTTTTTTCTTTTTCTGATAATGGTACATCAGTCAACTCTGCTAGTTTTTGATTAGCAGCTTGATTTATTATTTTACTAATATTTTCAGGCATTACTTCAGTGCTAGGTAATTTTACAGGTTGAGGTCGGACCGCAGGTCTGCGTATTAATCGTGCTAGTCTATCTTTGATTGCTGAGAATGCTTTACTAGCAATATTGCCAACAACACCAATACCTTTTTTACGAACAACATCAATAGCTTTCATTGATAGTTGCTTTGCAATCGGTATTGCTTTTGGGGCTATCCTTCTAAATAGACCCTGAACAACATCACCTAGTCCATCTCCGTAGATTGTTTTGTATACTGGTAATCGAGAATTTACCGCCCTGATCATGGTTGGTCCACGTTGAGTACTATGTACGATCATTTTATTATAATAACTGTATTTAATTACATACTCAATCCAGTGACTTAGTCACTATAGTAGTCATCGGCGATTTCATTAATGAGAGACCGATATACATTAATATCCATAATTCCACCTGCAAATAATCGTTTACAAATATCAGCTGCTTCATTAAAGATTTCTGGGGAATTATTACCAGCTCGTTTTCCTCCAATGAGGATTTCTAATCGATCAACATCAGCAAGGACATTATTGGGACAAGTAATAAGGCCACTTCCTAGACCACTTCCAGTTGCTCCAGGAGTATCGTAAAATTCTTCTTCTTTCTCTTCACTTGGTTTCGGTGATACTGGATAATCACGAAGTGATTGCTCAAATGGTTTTTATTTTTTTTTCTGATTGTTTTGGAGGTTTTTGTTTCTTTTGTTCTTTACTTTGTTCTTCCTCCTCTTCTCTTGATTGAATTAAATCATTAATTTTCCTAATATATTTCTCATATATTGGATCATTCTTGCCAACTCGTTCAACATCCATACGTATGCGATATAAATATTTTTGCCATTGTTCACTGTTTCTAATATCTTTAGTGTGTTCAGGTTTCATTAATTTATATCTTCGACTAAAACCATCCAAAGCAAACTCAGCTAGTTGATCTAGGTTCAAGTTATTAATTACCTTAACAACATCTTCATCAAATAAATTTATCAGTTCAGCAGTACTTATTGCATGACTCTTTTGTTCGGGGGCTGGTGCTTCAGCACCTTCAGGTTGATCTTCATCATCATGTATTTCCGGGACTGGCATCGCAGCAGCTATTTCGGCTGGAAGTCCACGTAAAATTATTTTTGTCTGTTTTGTTCTTTCTGCTATTTTTCCAGTTGCTTCAGCGGTTTTCAATAACACAGGTAGAATGCCTTTAGTAGTCTCAGTGATAGGTTTAAATAATTGTTTTGTATCCTCTTCAAATTCAACCTGAGACTCTTGACGAGATTGTAACTGTTGTTTAACTAAATCACGAACAGGTAAATATTTTCTAATTGCTTCTAGTCGCTCTCGAGCTAATCTAGCTGAATGTGGTTCTCCGATACTCATTTATTAATAATATCTATACTGGCTGTTTAATTCATAGCAGCAGAGCGTGGACGACAACAATTGAGTGACCAGACAAGTAAACGAGTCGCATAAAAATTTGAAAAAGAGTCAAAAATAATCTTGCCCAATTAGAGAATTTTTTGGTTTAAACGTTATTGGCGATATTTTTTGGTTTAAACGTTATTGGCGATATTTTTTGGTTTAAACGTTATTGGCGATATTTTTTGGTTTAAACGTTATTGGCGATATTTTTTGGTTTAAACGTTATTGGCGATATTTTTCAGCTTCGTAGGAACCTTTATTTTTGTAAAATAAGGTCTCTACGACTTTGTAGGGTTCACCCTCTCTGCTGCTACATCAGCTTGGTACTAAACTATCCTACGTTAAAATCACGAATAACGCTACATGATTTACATTACTATCAACGGCTGCTTAAGAAACCTGCTAAAGTCTAACTTCACATGTCGTACATGGCAACGGCATCCACGATGACGCTTTTCCTGTCAACTTTTGTGATGTAAGCAGTTGCTCAATAGCTGTTCCATTGCTGAAGGATCAAGCGATGCAAAAGGCGGCCATAGTCATGTCATCTACAGCTTTAATCCAAATGCTCCACCAGATCTCTTATGATCGATAAACCAATGTCACCTATCTACTACCCAATCATACCTACATGCATGCATTCATACATACATACATACATACATACATACATACATACATACATACATACATATCCGTGAAAGTTGTGACTACATGATTTTGTCATGATTCTATGAAGTATGCAAGATGTTTTGCTAAAACTGTGCTTGAAGATTAATCCTTATTTAAAAGTTAGAATGCAAACTTGTTGACAATTTGGTGCGTCGCAAATCAACTTTTGGTTTGCATATAAAGCAGTTTGTTAAACAATTAGTCATTCCTCTTTCAAATCAGTCTGTATGAATCTTTGATCAGATTTTTTTGTTGTGTTCAGATATGATTCCAGACAAGTTATTTGTTAAACTATTCATTGGAATTACAAAGTGCTCAGTGAATTTTTTTGGACTAAAACACAACTTTGGGATTATTGAGAACTCTTTCAAAGACAGTCTGGATTGTGTCATTGTGGTAGATCATGACATTTAAAATTATTAGAATTCATTTGTAACATTGTATACTTTTGGACTTCTTATGGGAGATTTAGGGTTATTTGGGATTTCATTCACAATAATGTAAGATTCTAATGCATTTTTCATCTTCTAATTAGAGAAATAAACCATGTGTTGATTTTGCTAAAGTTTATGGTTTCGCATTTTTCCGTGTTATAGCTCGAGACCTAAAGTCTAACAGAGACATGAATTTCTTTAAAACATTTAAGAGATATTAAACATTATTTTTAAAATTGCAATTGACTTTGTTTCAGAAATATCCTTTTCCCTGGAAAAGATTTTAATATCACACATTGTAGAAATGTTTAATGAAACCAGAAAGCGTTCACAATGAGATCTAAAGTGGAGATCTTTGTTTAGATTTTACCCAAGAAGGTTGAGAGTCTTTGAAAAAGGACGAGTTGCTTAAGCTTGCCAGACATTATGATTTTATCGAAGGGAAGGCATCATTAAGAAAATAGAAGATAAAGAATATTTACATTCTATATTTGGTGGGAAAGGAAATTTTCGATGATAATGCTATTTTCTTGAGTAGTAAGTCATAGTCTGGTTTTGACGGGAAATTGAACATTAACTTTTTAACAAAGAAACGTGTGAAATAGGAATAAAAACTTCAACTTCAGAAAGAAATGATGAAAATGGAAATTCAGAAAGAACGAAGAGATGCAAATGCAGAGACAGACAGACAGACAGACCGACAGAAATACAAATGCAGAGAGAGAGGAAAGGGAGAGACAGAGAGAAAAAAGAAAGAGAAATAAAAATGCAAAGAGGGAGAGAAGATAAGCAAATGCATATGCAAGGAGAAATGGGGAAGAGAAGCAAGTGCAGAGAGATAAAGAAGAAACAGAAATTCAATATAGATTAAATGAATTAAAACTGGCAGGTTCAGGTTTTCATGTTACCAGGAATATTTAAAGAAAAAGAAGTAAATAAATACTTTTCTCACTTTGAGAACATTGCTAATAAATTTAAAATTTCCAAGAGAGCATTGGACTATATTATTACAAGGTGTACTTATTGGCAAAGCTAGTGCAGCTGACACTTCAATGTCTGTACAACAAAGTGCTGATTATGATGTGGTTAAGGATGGTATCTTGAAGGGTTTTGGGTTGGTACCTGAGGCATGTCGAGAAAGGTGTAGGAATTGTAGAAAAGAAACAGGACAAACCCATTTCAAATTTGCACGAGAAAAAGACAAACTATTTGATAGGTGGTGTTCAGCCATTAAGGTTGATCAAGATTACGACCACCTTTGACATATTAGTTGAAGAGTGCAAGAATTTCAATCATAACAATGTCAAGACCTGTCTTGATGAGCAACAGGTCCAACTTTAGAAAGCGTTGATCGCAGAGCTAATGATTATACCTTGACTCACAAAGTTTCATTTGTCAAAAAGTCGTCCTTCTCAGCAGTTTTATATTAAAGAAAATACTGTTCTCAGTCTCAGATGAGAACTTCCAATTCTTAATCTGGAACAACGTTTAGAAATCAAACTTCTTATAAGACTGATCAGAAAACCATGTCTCTTTCTACATGCACTCATTGTAAGAAGAAAGGGCACGCAAGTTCTGATTGCTACTGGTTGAAAAATAAACAACAGAATAGACAGAGCTATTCCAAATGCTCTTATTTCAACAAAGTCAAGGTCACGGTGTTAAATTGAAAGCAATACATTGGTTGTGTCAAACAAACCTCAGTCTGATTCTATTTTGGAGATTTATAAACCATTCGTGAAAAAAGGTTTTCTATCACTGTTTGGTTAATCTGCCAAGCACATCGCTACTAAAATACTACGGAACATGGGAGCTTAGAGTAGTCTTTTGTTATGAGGGACGTTGCTTTTGTCTGTGAGATGTTATTCTAGTGAAAGTGTTTTTATTATTGGAGTAGAGTACTGCTTTGTTTACCCTCCTCTCCATTGCGTCAACTATTGGAGCAGTGACGTCTTTACCTATTGCGGGTATTCACTTATTACATGGCAAATGGCCTAGCTGGAGATAAGGTTGTGTTAATCCCCTTGTAACTGGCTTGCATTATTTGGATCAAAAGGTTAATCATATTACGAATGAAATCATTGATTTGTATCCCGCTTGTGCAGTTACCAGAGCATTGGTAAAAAGAGCCCATGAAAATGATGTTGATCAGGAATTTGTTTCTTTAGTTGACACATTAATTGTCAGTCTTGGATGAGGTCGCCTTCGCTCCTATTGATCACAATGATCTTCTTTTAACAACTCATTCTCTTTATTCTAATCAGGGTAAAAAAGACAATCACTCGATGTCGAACAAGAACACGATCCTGAGATATCCTGTTTGTTTCAGAGGACGCCACACAAGTCCCGGTTTGTTATTTTGTGCAAAATGGGGTCGTTATCAAAAACTGGAGACCACATGCGGTACCCCCTAGTGACGAGAGGCCAGTGAGCTATCAGATTGTTGTTCCGAAGTCATATCAACAGGAAAATCTTCATCTCACGCATGAAACTCCCCTGGCTAGGAGTCAGTCCGACTTATCACAAAATCTTGAATTTTTTATTGGCCGAAAATTAAAAATGATGTTTCTAAATACTGTAGATCTTGTCACACCTGTCAAATGGCAGGAAAACCCAATCGGAAGATGCCTAAGGCTCATCTGCGACCTATTTCTACATTTAACGAACCATTTAGCATAAATGTGGTAGACTGTAACGGTCCTTTACCTAAGACCAAGTCAGGCAACCAGTTCTTGTTGACCATAATCTGTGCATCCAAACGATTTCCAGATGCAATTCCTTTAAGGAATATTAATACTAAAATATAGTAAAAGCTTTGATAAAGTTTTGTTTGTACTCTTGTTTGCCTTCCCAAATATGTCCAGTCTAATCAAGGTAGGTGGTACCCTTTCATGTATATTGACATTCTGGTCCTATTTCCAGTATGCAGACCACAGATAGAATTATAGTAATCATACATTTACATACAATTCTCATTGATGAGAAGATAACAATACTTTCAAACAGACAACCTCTTGGTTGCAGTGAGTTGTATCCAACGTTTTGGGCCATTTAATGGTGACTTCATTTAACTCCCTATGTTTTGTACAACATCAATGATCTGAAAGCACCTTATTACCAATGTCATGTCTCACTTAAACTTGGAAAGCATTACGATGTTATCTTCAAAACAGAAGAAACAATGCAGTTTCCTTGAGCAAAGAAAATCTCGTATAGAGCAAATTCGGGCATGGGAATAATGCCAACAAAACCTATCGCATTTTGCTTCCTGCAGATGCAAAAGACTGTTGCAGCCACAGGTATTTGTATTTGTTAGTGAAGAAGGAAAACTATTGACTACACCCAGTCCTATTCTACAATTTTGTTTAACTTACACAAGGTGATAAACTTGAGCAGTTTGAAATCCACCCCATAGCTCGTTCTGTGCTAATTTCATTTATTCCATCAGCACTGGTTAAATATCTCTGCATAAAAAGAGAAATTCCATGTTTGTTCCATATGTACAATTTAAGGAGAGATGATGATAGGATTTTATCTTAAGGGAGACCTCTCTCTATCAAGAAAAAAGGAAAGGGATGAAGAAATGGTCATAGGTCAAAATTTATCTAAACTTTAATTATGTCTCTCTTTCTTCCTGCTCCACTTTCTTATAGCTCTACTGAAATCAACAACTTTGACAGATGTCGCCTCTAGTTGTATAAGCATTAATTTGTTAATTATTTCTGAGCATATTCTGCTCCTTTTCTTAGAATCAATATTGTTCTGTGCTTCTTTCTGAAGACACATATACATAGCTAGCTTTGTCACCTTGGATATTTTGGGAAACTGATCTTTGTGACTGTTATGTAGAATTTTTCAGAGCTCACAGATATTATCTTTTGGATACATCAGCTCCAAAAAAGGGTTTTTCACTAACATAAAGTTCCTTTTTTAAAATCGATAGTTTACTGATTACTATGCCAAATTTTTTATCTGTTCCATAATGCTGTATAAGGGTATTTAGTTCTTCAATGCTTGTGCAGACAGACGGATTAAAATAAATATCTTTACTTCATAATTTCATTTTTTACCCTTATTTTATTCAATTTATCTTAACCCTGCTATGGACAAATGTATATGGTTTTGTATCATATGATCCGCAGGGTGACATTTATTAATTTTTAAAAAAATTAAAATTGCATTATACTTTTAAATTGTCTGTATTTTAATTAGGCTCAGTATTCTGCCCTTTGTACATTTAATTTCGAAATACCACTGAAAGGCCCATGCCGTCTATTTTTGTCCAACCAGCATATACATCTGACTCGTATTTAACACCATTTCGGGCTCAAAATCACTCACTGGTATCTTCGTTAACACTTTCCCAGCACCAATAATCTGATATACTTCACAACTTTGAAAATTATTGTCATCATTACTATCTTCAAATCGTAATGAACTTCGCCGGGAAGCAGACATTTTGGGTTTGCTAGGTAGCCCGTATTTGAAACAAGCATTTGTAAAACTTTCTTCATGGATGGTTTCAACTACGCAGAATGCCTATTCCTGGGTACATTGTGCTTATCAAATTTAGTTTCACAACCATTCATTACGTTCTTGAAGAACCCAGATGTGCAACAATTGCTATCTGAAAAACAGATGTGGCAACAAGAACGGTTAAATAAAAATTGTATACGTCGCCGAGCACATTTTCATGTGTGGGACTTTCAAAGTATTTGCGGGAGTTATCGAGTTTCACTGTTCTCCGAGCGTGCGAATTCGTACAAATTTTGCACGATTCACGCATTGGCACACCCTGACAGCATCTCCGCGTAAGTACTTGATATATCTAATAACTTTCCCGCGAAGACTCTATTGCTCTGCCAGTACTTCCTATTTGTCACGCAGAGAATAAGCTACGTTGATTTCTGATTGGTGGTTGTTGTTTAACCTGGACCGAAACGAGCAATAACCACAAATGAGAATTCAATGTAACATATTTCACCGTGCAACTAACCTGTAGCGTAGCTTTCAGATCGACCAAAGGAGTCAAGTTGCAATTCAAAGCAGAAACTTTGCGTGAATGTGGTTATTAAATGGTGAGTAAAGTATTTCATTCTACATGTGGAACACGTTTGAAATGTATGCTGAACATATTTTCTGGGTTAAGATAATTAGCATGCAAAGGGGGGGGGGGCAGATTACGAACCGTGTCAATTTGTGTTAACTTGTAGACGGCCAATGGGTATTCTCAAATAGTCTTTTTCGTTTTACTAATAAACATGAGTAGTGCCTGTGACTGCAATGCTGTTTCAGATTATACTTTTACAGAATAACAAAGCAACTAATGATAATTATTCATGACTGCTGAAGACTAAGATAACATACCTACTGAAAGTATCGTTTTGTATCGATTCTCCGTATTTTGTATCGATATGTGTATCGTTTCAGCAAAAGTATCGATGCATCGATATATATAGATGAATCGTTTCACCCCTAGCGGAAACAGAAACAAACCTTGTGATATAAATATGTTAAAGGTATATTTTGGTAGAGAACGCCTAGTTAATCATTCAATCAAATTGTACCTGTTCCATACAGTGCGGATGCAAACGAGGAATGCAATCTCATACAGTAGTGACTATGGTTTAGCCAATCTGCGGAATTCGGAAATATTAAATAATCTGGACTAGAAACTTTCACATCTACAAGCACAAGAAAAGAGTGAATTATAAAGGTATTTATATGCATATGAGCTTTTGTTTCCTGTTCTTCATACATGAACAAATTTAATCTATCATGACGTTGAGATTGTAGATTCTACACCTGTGAAAAAGCATCCTTACAGGATGAATCCTCAAGCAGGAATGTTTGAAGAAAGCAATTCAGTGTTTACTGGAAAATGATTTTATTAAACCAAGTAAAAGTAACTGGAGTTCACCATGTATTCCAGTGCCTAAACCAGAAAATACATTCCGTATGTGAACTGACTATAGAAAGGTCAACTTTGTCACCAAACGGATTTTTCCCAATGCAAAGAATAGAAAACTGTATTGACAAAACTGAAAATGCAAAATATTACCAAGTTTTTCCTTTTAAAAAGATTCTGGCAGATTCCACTCACGAAAAAAGCAAAGGTGATCTCGGCATGTTTAAATCCAGATGGTTTTTAATAATATAAATGATGCAGTTTGGTATCCAAAATTCTCCGTCAACATTCCAGCATTTAATAAAGTGATAACATCTATGACGTCATCATCTACAATGATAGTTGGAAAGATCACTTCGAAATCATTCAGAAATGGTTTGATTAACTCAATGATACAAATCTGACAATTAAGTTAGGTAAAAGCGAGTTTTGGCGTGCTTATGTTACATTTGTATGACATATTGTGGGACACTGTCAAGTAAAACCTGTAGAAGTTAAGGTGAAGCTATCTCTGAATTCCCAGTGCCTATCACTAAAACGAAACTGATATGATTTGGGGGTATTTGTCAATATAGCATAAATTTCGTTCAAATTTCTCTATAACTGGCGAGTCTCAGAAAATTGTTGAGTAAGAAATCTAAGTGTCATTATTCTGAAAAATGTCAGGAATCTTTTGACAAATTAAAGGCCATACGAAAAACATCTCTCAGCTCCAATTTTCAGTCAATCGTTTTAAATCTCTGTCGATGTAAGTGATGTACGGATTGGTGGAGCATTGAGGAAGATCAAAATAGTGTGGTTCCAGTAGTAAAAGAATATAAGGTTTTTGGCCCAGAGACCCCCTCTCCGCCAAACAAACATAAATTCCCTATCTTAGAGGCCCCCACCCACCACCTATCCTTTATCCAAGTGACATACTATAGACCAGACGACGGCTAATAATTTATCGATCAGGGAAATGTATCATATTACAGAGACTTGGTTTTATTTTCCCAGCTGTTCTAAAAAATACGTAATGGAAATTCCAAGAAAGTACGTAATGGAAATTCCAAAGATTATGTAATGAAAATCCCAACGAACATTCCAGAAAGTACGTAATGGAAATTCCAGAATAACGCTATAAAGGCAGGCAAAAGTATTCTCTGTGTTCCTTCAGAAAGTGGATCTGTACCTGAGCAGGTAAGTCCTTTTTTATTTTTTAAGAATTTCGTCGCCTATTACTAAATATATTCTTGAATAAACTGTAGTGTGCGGATCTAAAATAAATCTGCCTGATGTTGTTGTGAACAGCTGTCGCAGTACAATGTATAGATAGAAATCAATAACTGCTTGGAATTAAGCAAGATTATATATACTACTGTTACAGCCATGTTTTATGATAATTATCGTACTTGCTAACTCTCATTAGCAGAATATCTGTTAACATAGTGTCAATAATACGGAACTCGCGTATTAAGTCGTCCATATCATATTTTATACCTCGCAAACAAGATCGTATCTGATCAAGTAATTTTTTGTAAGTGATACTTGCTGTTTTACAAGCATTTTTGGGGGTCTCAAGTCGAGGCTCAATTTTTTTTACACGCCGTTGAAAGAGAAACACCAACACCTGATATTATTAACAAAAACGGATTTAATGACGCGCCACTTGAAATTAAACCAGAGCTTGTCATGAGCGGTGGTAAATATGATATTACTCAAAGTATTCTACTGTAATACTTTTAACATTGTTTACACACCAGAGGATTTTATGATAATATCTGTAATATTGCATTAGTGCGTCAACATCTTGTTTTGGAATTTCTTCTGAAATATGATTGAAATCGATGGTCTGTTTTTTCATTATACAATATTTGCTTACAGTTTTATATAATATTAAAAACTCTAGCACCAACAATCGAATCAAGAAACTCACGGAACTTATTATTGTTAGGATCAGCTATGAAATCTCTGTACTTGTCATAAACATCTGACGAAGTATCTTTATATCGCTCATCTGTCAATACCTCATTTTTCTTTAACCAACTGTAGAAATCAAACGTGTTTTCTACTTCATGTTCATAAAAATCTGTTTCATTCACCAAATTACTGTATTCTCTTTCTGTTTCATCAATAAACCCATGTACCAAGCTTATTTGATTCAAAGTAAAATTTTTGAGGACAAGATATTGTCTGATAATTGCATATGCGACTACAAAATTTATCGGCATTAATTTTTGGAGTGATTTTCGTCCAAGAAAGGTAATTTGAGTAAAAGTATTTACTCTAAGCCATAATTTTTCGTATTGTTTTGTGAACATTTTCTCGACTTCATTGTAATAATTTCGGCACGACAATTGTCTAGAGCGTTGGAGTGATGGAAGTGGAACATCGTGTTCTTCACCTATATCATAATAAGAACCAATCCCTACACCAAATGTTGTTTGATTGACTTCCTCAAAAAACGTTTCTCGCTCATCATCGCCGAGATTACTAATTTCATTGTCAAAATCTTTGATTATCGCTAGAGATGTGTGAACAATAATCGGATCAGACTGGGTTTTTTTTTAACGCATCATTGGTAGAAGTGCGTTCGAGTGTGCTTTTATAATTAACTCCGTATCCGACGTCATTCTAGTAACTTTAACTAGGGTTTCCTTGTCGTAGTAGTACATGCCGAGATGTTTAAAAAATTTTCGTTTTGAAAAACTATTGTATAACTCCTTGTTCCTTTTTATTCCTATTATCTTAGATTCCACTAGTTCGTCGAGGTTATCATGACTATTGTTTACTACTTCTTTTAAATCTACTCTCTCACCATCAGCTCGTGTTTGTATTAAGTTTGATTTTATCATCAAATCTAGATTTAAGCTCGAGCAATATTTTTTCTAGCAGGATTCCAATTTTTTTATGTTCTTCTATACAATCATCAGGATGACAGTAACTGCTTATAATATCAAAGTCTCTTATTGATTAAAGTAGTTGTGGTCCTCGCATATGCATAACGAGAATAAAATATTTTTCTTCTTCTGACAATGGAGAGTTTATCATTGGAATTGAAAAAATTTTCCTAGTGTTTTTCACACGTGCTGATAGTGATTTGTCTCCAACATTTATTTTAGGGTTAAAAATATTATCACAAGATTCTCTCGCAATGACTGTAGATAATTCTGACATTTATTTTACAACGTTAGATTAAATCTGATCATCAAGTGAGTATATTTGAAATGCTGTCAATCCTGGAAACGGATATTCAGCAGCGATAACATAAATTCGGAAATACAAGTACTTGTTGACAGTATTTGCGGTTGGAATCGTAAAATATTGTGTTGTTGAAATATAAGTGTCTGTTGTACTGTATAATATTACCCAGTCGATATCATCATTTGATCCTTCCAATCGCCAATTATAAATTCGACCAACACCAGAGTTTAATCGACCTCGCAAATGAAATTGTCAATTAGCAACTGCAATGGGACATTTAATTTTAATCCAAAAGTTTTCAACTTCTCCGTTTGTGGTCCATTCTTGTCTATCAGAGAAAGCGTGATAAGGATAATTTTCAGGATAGTATGGTGATTACCTCAAACCCAACTCGGTTATCAGTTGCCTTAAAAAGTGTTGGAATATACCCAACATTGTTTTCGGTTCGTTTTATACCACCAGACACACTGTCAACGTACGCTTTATTCGTTAGATCATTATGGTTAACTGGAATATATGTTGTTGTTACATATTTGTCTCTCATATTTATGTTACCTGATGTTGATCCACCGGATTGTTTAAAATACGGGGTGAGTTCTTTTTTTAACTGAGCATAACTAATAGCATCAGTCTCATTAGCTGGTGGTGAAGTTGTCGGTAATCCAGTTATTTTTGAGTTATTGCTCATTACAAGGTTACCTGTCATTGTGTCGCCGGCCTTGTTAAGTTTGTTATCGTCAACGGATTTTAGTTGAGTATAACTCACCGCTAGTGTGTTATCAACATTTGCTGGTGGATACTTGGTTTCCAACCCAATAATTTTTTTACTTGACATGTTAATATAACCTGGAACAATTCCATCGGTTTTATCAAGCTTGTTATCATCAACATACTTCAACTGTAAATAACTTACCGCTTGTGTTTGATTTAAGTTTCTTGGCGGATACGCTGTTTCTAAATCTACTTTTCCTGACATATCCAAGTTACCGCTTAAAGTTCCTCCTGTCAATGATAGTTTATTGTTGTCAACAGATTTAAGTTGTGCATAACTAACAGCTTGCGTATCAACAACATTTATTGGCGGATAATTTTTTTCTAAACCTTGAACTCGTTGATTTGACATAAACAGGTTTCCTGTCATTGTGTCGCCGGTTTTTATGACTAGCGATGACGTAGCAGTTATTATTGCTTCGTCAGCGGAAACAGATCCTGTAAGTGTTGTTCCAAAGTTATATAACATAAAATTGTATAACAACAATGGCGAAGTCATCGATATTAAATTTTGACACCGAACGATTAATCAAACATAAACATAATAGCGAACTTCCAGATTGTCATTATCTTATTGTTGGTCGTACAGGTTCTGGTAAAACACACCTTTTGCTAAATCTCTTTCTCAACGATAACATTAATTACGATAAGGTATATATTTACACAATTAATCCGCAACAAGACAAATACGAGTTATTGCGCGAATACAACGATAAACTTCGTGATGAGCTTGACGCTGGCGATGATATATTTTTTAATAAAACAACCAGAGGAATTATTTCCTGTCAACGAATTTGATTCGTCCGAGCATAAAATAATTGTCTTTGACAATATTCCACTAAATAACGAGGAGATGAATAAGATTAAGTCGTATTTTTTATTATCGCGTAACAAAAAATGTAATTCGATTTATCTTGCGCACGGCTTTTACAATGTTGACAAATTTATTCGGTGAAATACATGATGTTTTATATTATTTCCAGAGCTAGATAATGTTGATGTGAGAAATATTGCAAACGAGCAATGTGGTGACGTAACGAAAGATAAATTTATTGAATTATATCATCAAGCAACTAAAGACAAATACAATTTCTTTCTATTTGATAAACTAGCGCCTGATCCGGATAAAATGTTTCGTTGTTGTATTGACACGTATCTATAACAAATTTTATATCGCATATAATAATAAATAATGGATTATCATTAAAAATAATGAATTACTAAAAAAACGTGTTGCAGAAGAAGAAACCACCAAACTTTTTAAACCTATTACCGAAGCAGTATTTGGCAAACAACGAGAAATATCTGCGTTATCTCCGGAAGAACTAAAGAAAGTACAAGAAAAATGTTTTGTTAGGTTTACTAGGAGAAAGATCAAAAGAGGAAACTAAAACAATTGTAGAAGACCTTGTTAGACATATTGCTGATCCTGTTGCACGACAGGATGAATTTGACAGATTAATAAACAACCCTCTTAAGATACAACAATGTATTGCAAGATTGACGGTTAATCCAGACGAATTAAGAAGGTTGATACAAAATTTATCAGAGCAAACTGAGGCATTAACTGAAAAACAAAAAATGATGACTGAATCTATCGCAGAAATAATGCCACTCAAAAAACAGATAATACTTTACAAAGAACAAGCTAAGTTAAGAAAAATAAATGATAACGAATATAAACATTTTGTTGAAAAATATCTGAAAGACGAGAAACTTAACAATCTTGAAAACATTCGAGGATGGAGTAACGATGACTATGAAAAACTACAAAGAATTTTAAAGGTTATAATTAATGAATCTTCAACGGCTGAAAAAAATATTCTGAACAAATGAAGAGGCGATAGAGATAGGGACGGAATAGATGAGTAAAATCAGAGAAGGAGTTATTGCTGATGTTATAAGTACAGCAGCTATAAAATATAGAAGTAAAATTTATGGTAGAGGTTGGCCATTTCAAAGAGTATTTAATGAGCGAGATAAAGAACCATATAAAGAATTAGTAGATAAAAAGATTAAAAGAAAAAGAAGAATTACTATAGAAAGAAAAAGAATTACCAGATGAAAAAGAAAAAGAAACAACTGGATATGGTGTCAAAGTATTTACATCAAACGCCGAACTGGTTGACTGACTTATCTTATTAATATCATCAAAAGAAGATGGTAATACAAGTACAGAAATCAACAACGAGATCGTGGACATATTAGATATTCTTAGATCGAGTGGATTACTAACAACAGACGAGTATGAAATTTTACATGGCGATCTTATATAAATGTCAACACTATTACTTGACTCGTCACAAACAACGAGTGACAGCGCAAACTTTTCTGTCCACTATGATTTGCCAGTTATACTACATCCCAGTAGCCAGTACGAAATTGAATTAATTTCTGCTACGGTATGGCATTCTGTGGCAAATGTAAAAAACAAACGTCAATGACGACTTTACATTTAGTTCTGGTGCTTGGGTGTCAGTCAAAATACCACAGGGGGCATATAACGTAACTGATCTCAACAAAATGATAAGAGAGTTGATAACAAAATACACTACCGCAGACAATTTTGAATTAACTCTAAACTATAATACGCTACGAGTCAGAATCACATTAAAAAATAATTTGATGATCGATTTTTCACCAGCGACTAGCACCGCATCGTTGCTAGGATTTAATCGTCGACGGTATGGCAGTGTTACAGAACAAAGTATATCGTATGACGGAGATCTTCCAGCTAACATAACAGAAGTAAATACAATATAAATAAATTGTTCTATTGCATTAGGGTCTTACTCAGCCAAGGGAAGTCGTGGGCAAACAATCTATAGTTTTTCACCAGATGTTCCGCCTGGTTCACTGATACAAATTACTCCTCGACAAATAATATACTATCCGATTACTCCTGAAAATCAAATAACCAACATAACAATGCAACTAACAGATCAATCAGGACGACAAATAGATCTTAACAATGAAATTGTCACGCATTATTTACACTTACGCAACGTATAGCTCGAAAGAAATTTTGTAAACCTAATTTAATAACAAGATGAGACAAAAAAGAGTTTATCGAAGAACTATTGTAGGTGGATTTTTTTGGAAATATATTTAAAAAGGTGATCGAGAATATCCCAGGAATTGCACGTAAAGTAGCACCAATTGCTCTTGATGCCAGCAAAGCTTTTGCGAAGGGGGCAGCTAGTGCAGCAGGCAGTGCAGTAGGACAAAAAATAATTAAGGGCGCAACACCTAAGGTGTCAGAAATAAAACGAGCAATATCAGATATTGCACCAACAGCGGAAACAGAACGAGCTATGATAGCTACAACAAAAAAATTACTGTCGCCACGCGGTGAGGAGGTGGTACGCAAGCTAGTAAACAAAACAAAAGGAAAATTAAATTTGCCTCAGGTTTAGCAATTTTGTGTAACGATTATAAAATAAAAAATGTCAGTTAAAAATTATCTTGATTTTGGTGAGGAATATGATACTGACAATACAGCAACAGAATTCGAGTATATTGAATACCTCGACGAGAACTCAAACAAACCAAATAAAGCTGGTCCAAGAAAATTTAACACAAGAGACGAAGATGTGTTCTTAATGCCTCACAAGGCTATCTTAGAAGTTCGAGGTAGGATATTAACATCAGCTGATGGTGATATTGCAGATGACGCAGAAATTTCACTCGTAAATAATGGCTGGAGTTTGTTTAAAGGTGCACCATATCAACTAGAAAATCTAACAGTGGAGGATATTAATGATTGGTTACCGGTTGCAAGTACAATATTAAATATTATTTCGTTTAGCGATGATTATTCGAGATCAATTGCAACAAATATGATGAGGTTCAAGGATATAAGACTAGGACAAGCTGTTGGAAATGAATTTCGTACTGGCACTGGTGCTCCTGGCGCAGATGACAATAATCTTATCGCAAATCCAGCTAATAATGCAGTTGCTGATATTGGAAATGCGATAAGATTAGCAGTCACAAACATACTACAACAATGTTACAATGAGGGATACGCCAAACGAAAAGCGCTTGCGGCGGGATCGCAACAAATAACAGTGATGTTGCCGTTAAGCACAATATTTGGATTTTGTCGCGACTATCATAAGGCATTTCGAGGGCTGAAACACACAATTATTTTAGATCGGCCAAACCAAAATAATTGTCTTATTCGAGTTGGTGGAGCTGATCACAAATTTGTGATTACGAAATTAGCACTTTGGACGCCTCAAATTGTTTCATCAATAGCTAGGTTAGCAGAACTTAACACAACATTAGAGGCTTTTACATAAAAGATTTATTTTCTTCAGCATAAAATATATCAAACAAGTGTTCCTAACACAATCGATTACATATGGCGTATTACAGCTACTTCGAGCGAACAATTTCCAAGGCATGTATTCGTTGTCTTTCAGAAAACAGCACGATTTGGTAGCCAACTACAAAATAACGCCGTTTTCGATAACGCTGATGTCAGGAGAATATTTGCCAGAATAAACTCTAAACAATACCCAGAACGAGCGATCGAATGTAATTTTACAGCAGGCGATTCAAAAACTGTTACCAGAGCGTATATGTACCTGATGGAAACAATGCAAAAATATCAGGACGCTGACAGCGGATCACAGATTAACGTTGAAGAATTTCGTACTCTTTATCCTATCTTTTTCTTTGACGTATCAAAACACTCCAATCGAATGATTAATTCAACCGCAGAAATAGAAGTAACTTGGACACTTGGACAAGTTCCACCGGCTCCTCTAAACGCATTTGTGCTTCTGTCTAGCGATCGATTCTTGACGATTGACTCAGTCAAAGGTAGAATGACTGTCCAAGTTTAATCTAATAACCTTGATATAATCAAGAAAAATGAAAACGGAATACACAGCTAGAGAAATATATCTAACACCCTTTCAAATTAAAAAATTATCAGCAGCGGTTGCTAAACGTAATTCTGTCTCTGTAATGATATCCCCAAAGACGGGCGCGTCCTCAGTGAAAGTAATGTTAACTCAGAAACAAATCAATAAGCTGGATCAGGGAAAACCCTTTATCCTTAGGTTATCCGTTGCACAAGTAACAGCGATGGCAAAACACGGCGGATTTTTTGGACCAGCACTTTCTGTAATTTTACCAAAGATTCTACCGGTATTAGGAACACTGGGACTAGCAGCAGTGTCAGGGGCAGTATCTGGAGCAACTAAAAAAGCGGTATCAGGCGATGGAATCAAACAACATTTATATAACAATAAAAAATATAATGCCAGATAAAAAGAAATCACCAGCGACAAGATCACCAGCGAACAAATCGCCAGCGACAAAATCTAAAAAAAGAAGTCGCCAAGAAAAACAAAACAAGGAGGAATTAATCCTTTCGCGCCACTTCTAGCGGGATTAGCAGGCAGTCTGATTCCAAACCTGCTAGCGATAGGACGTGGAATGACTCTACCAGGCACCAGACGCCCTTGAGTAATTTCGAAATTATGTCGAGATTAAATGACATTGTCGGATTTCGTGGAGTATATTCTAAAAACAAATTAGATAATGTACCAGCAGGTGGTTCGTGTGTTGTAAATATACAAAACTTCGATGATGGATCCGGCAGTCACTGGGTTGCTGTCTACGATAATAAATATTTTGATTCGTTCGGACTTCCTCCGAGTAATCTTATTAAAAAAAATATATTTTTAAAAACTTTAAAAAAAATAAATTACTCGTCTAATCAACTACAGCCGGTTGGAACATCAGCTTGTGGTTATTATTGTATTATGTTTATTCGACAAATGTCCCAGCCTAAATTTAATTTTTTAAAATTTATTTTACAGTTTGACTCCGTCGCCGGACACGTTAATGATGAGACTGCAATTAATTTTATCTAAACTACAGAATATATCAACATACTGTCTCAAATGTAAAACTAAGACAGAGAATAAGGATGAGACAACTGAAAAAACAAATAATAATAGAATAATGTTAAAAAGCATTTGCGCTGTTTACGGTAGAAAAAAAGTACATTTTTAAAATCAACAACTGGATCTGGAATGTGCCCCGACAGAGTTGTTTTAGTAGATGATTAATTGACGCAGGTAAATATTTTTGTCGACGATTAAAAAATAAAATGAAATGTAATTATAATTGTGATAAAGTTCTTTGTATAGAACAAGATAAAATTGTTACATACTGTCAATCATGCAATCGACGTGAGTTAATTGGCAGCGGCATTGACATCCACAAATTTATTGGAAAATTACCAAGGCCGAGGACTGGTTGGACATTTCCTGGCCATAAATATACTGGGCCGTACAATCCACTGGACAAACAGTTAGAAGAAAACTATAATCCATTACCAGGACAAGAACCTTATAATTAAGTCGATGCAATAGCAATGCGTCATGATATTTGTTATAGTGACCGTGAAGGGGATAAGCACGGCTGTGATAAGGTAATGCTAGACGAACTTAAAGATATGAAACATGTAAATATGAGAGGACGATTTGATAGAAGGTTAGTTCAAGGAATGATAGGAACAAAATATAACTTAGGTCTTGGAAAAGAATTGCATGATGATCTGGCATCAGAGCTACATAAACCTAAAAAAAAAAAAATTACGAGACGTAAAGTTGTCGCAAATGCCGTTGACGATATGTGGGCGATAGATTTAGTTGATGTGTCAAATCTTGCTAAATTTAACGTTGGCACTGATGGCGCTCCAAAGAAGTATCTTTTTAACGTTGTAGATATTTTTAGTAAATATGCGTTTAGTGTACCCGTTTCAGATAAAACAGGAACATCGACAACTGATGCACTAAAACAGGTCATCGTTAGTTCAGAAAGAAAACCAAACAGAATCTGGACTGATCACGGAGCGGAGTTTGTTAATAAAAAATTTGAGCAATTTTTGGAACAAAATAACATGAAAAAATATGTTATGGGAAATGAAGGTAAGAGCGTTATCGTCTAGCGATTTAATCGTACACTAAACGAGCTGATACACAAACATTTGACAGTTAAAAACACAAACAGATGCATTGACGATCTACAGCAGATTGTTGATAATTATAATGACACAAAGCAAAGATCAATAAAAATTTCACCAAGCGACGCAATTAAAATTCCGATTCTTGCAAACGGAAACATGTATTGCAGACGTAAATTTAAAGTTGGTGATCGAGTTAGAATTTCTCTGACGAAAAAAACATTTGAAAAAGGATTTACCCCAAACTGGAGCGAAGAAGTATTTGTTGTTGATGAAGTTTTACTGACAATACCTGTAACATATGCGCTGAAGGATTTATTAGGTTAGCCAATAACCGGTAGTTTTTAAGAGCAGGAACTGCAGAAAATTGAGCAAGATATATTTGTTATTGAAAAAGTTATTAGGAAAGCGGCAACAAAAGCCTTGTCAAGTGGCGCGGCCACAGCGATAAATTTAATAGCTGGGTTCCAACTAAATCTATATCGAAATAATATTGTTATAAATTTCCTCGTACTTACATTTAACAGATTTACATTTTACTGGTTTACATAACGATATTAGATATTGTCTGCGATCGTCAGAGATCATCATTAAATTAAAAATCTTGACAAATATAAAGTCGAATTTTATATTTTTTTAGTCGGCCCGGGATTCTAATGTTTAAAAAAGGTTTTATCAACCGCCAAAAAGACTGATTTTCATCTAATGAAAAATTAAATTTCGAGATTTTCTTTGTGATATGATACTTAACATCATATCGTCCAGTTGTCGGTCTGCTGTAATTTTATCAACCACACCAACAATTTCGTCTTGTTCGTCGTCGTTGTTAAATAGAATATCGTCTTCTGTATAACCAACAGAGTTGTGTTTATCTGCGACTATAACATCTCCTCCGCGATTATATTGCGGTGTAAAATTATCATCCACGATTATATCAGCAAGTCGTTTCATCAAGTTTATATATCTTTTATCTAATTTACAATAATAAAATGACTAACGAGATAAAATATCATCAAAAAGTTGATATATTAAGTTACAAAGAATTAGCCCAAGCAGTGCGAAAATGTTTGTCGGGATATAGTTCTTATTCTGTCAACGTCAACATGATGCAAGGTGACTCTAATAAATTTCTGCTAACAGCAGCAGAAAAAAATAAACTGAATGAAAGCGCAGTAATGACGCTAAAATTTAACAAAGATGATGTGTTAATGCTCGCTCATAATTGCTTAACTAAAAACGAGCTAGAAAATATAATTAATTGTCGTATGTGAAAATAAATCTGTCGAAGGTTAATTGTGATGTTGCTGATTTTGTTCTGCCATCTGCGACATATTTTATTGTTGCCGGATGAATTTTAAATGTTTTGCTGCAGCTGTTATTGAAGGAAATCTTAGTTCCTCATCTGTTTCAAGATTGAAGGAAACTATAGGTTTAACTTTACTAAAATTATTATAATTACCTGTGTTTCCTCGTCTGCTATTTTCTTGTTGAGAGACAAGTTCGAGGTTTTCTAGACGATTATCTGTTTTAATTTTGTTGACGTGGTCTATCACTAAACCATCGGGTATAACTCCGTTAAAAGTTTCGTATACAAATCTGTGGCTATAATAACCAACTTGATCTGTTTGTGTTCCTCTAACAGTTACATTAAGGTATCCACTATTTTTCAAATTTCCTAATACTTTTTTCGTTCGGATATTTCGAATGATTCCTCTATCATTTCCCTCATAAAGATCAAATACGGGATGAAGTTGAAATTCATCTTGCAAAGACAAGTTTTCAATATTATCATCATTTATAGATCCATTTACTCTATAAACACGCTGTCCAGCTGGTATGTCTCCGCAGAACAAAGTATAAATAAAATCATTCCTAAACATTTCAACTCTCTCAGCATTATCACCTTTACGCTAATCTTATAACCAGCTAGTGTTAATTTGCCAAACGGTTTTCCGTGTTTTAGATAAATTACTGAACTTAACATATTCCCCGCATAACTATTATAAATTAGATGGACATGATATTCTTCCTGTTCCTCTACCGTCAGTCTTATGTAACTCAAATTTTGTATCATTATAATATAAGCATTTTTATATCTCTAGTTGATTTTTCAACTAGCGATATCAATTAAATATCTATAAAATGTTATAATATAACGCTGAAATTGCGAGATATAGTCAAAAAGAGCCTTATAGAAGAACCTACAAAAATAGCTACTGCTTTTGCAGGATTTGATAACAGTTATATTTTTGATAATCAAAATACTTTAGCAAATTGTAACTCTACAAATTTGTTTCACCTCTTATATCCGACTGTAACGCGAGAACTTGCAGAACATAAAAGTATGAAACTAATAGTACAGTATCATGTTATTTTATCAAAGTTACATGCATCTCAAAAAGATACAGAGGTTGCCGAACCATATTTAACAGCTAAATCACGAAAAATATTAGCTGGAACAAATATTTCCTCAGTTGCCGATGAAATACATCAGGAAATAAATAAAAAAATTGGAAGAATTTACTGCATCAGAATCAGGTTGGAAATTTGAGGTAATGGAGGAAGTTTTATTTCACACAGAGAGAAATAACGTACTTCGCGGTAATTCTTACGTTGACCTGCCTCAAAAGATTAAAAACAAAAAATGTTGCATAAACGTAAAGAACTCCGATAACAAATGTTTCCAATGAGCTATTCTTTCTGCGATGTTTCCAGCAGAAAAACATGCTGATCGTGTCGACAAGTATATTAGTCAAGTATCAAAATTAAATTTTAGCGGCGTTAACTTTCCAGTTGCAGAAAATCAAATACCAAAGTTTGAGGGACAAAGTGGTGTTTCAGTTAATGTGTTTGGTCTTGACGAGCGTGAAAATGTTTATCCCAGATACATCTCAGAGAAAGCTACACAAAATACAATAAACTTGCTGTTTTATAAAGGACATTACGTTTGGATGAAAAACTTTAACGGCTTAGTTGGTAGACAATATAGTAAAGATAAAATAAGAAATATTTTTGCTATCGTTGTTTACAAGGATTTTCTATAAAGAAAAACTACAATATCATCTCAAATACTGTGTTAATGTTCAAAAAAATAACAATGCCAACAGAGAAAGAAAAAGTTTTAAAATTTAAAAATTATAATCATAAATTAAGTATTCAGTTTGTTATTTATGCTGACTTCGAGTGTTTACTTGTTCCTGTGGCAGGCGCAGAAAATGATCCAAATAAATCAAGCACCAGAAAAATGCAACAACATGTTCCCTGCGGAGCAGCTTGTAAAATAGTTTGTTGCGCTAATGATAGTTTTTCAAGTCCAATAAAATTGTATAGGGGTAAAAATCCTGCCGTGTGGTTACTGAAAAATTTAATAGATGATGTTAAAAAAATTTTTAACAGATTATCTAAAACAACTCCAATAAAAATAACACCCAAACAACAACTTGATTTCGACAACGCAGTTAATTGTCATATCTGCGAGAAACCAATCCCTGAACAAAGTTCAGGCCTCGATAAAGTGCGCGATCACTTTCATCTAACCGGCCAATATCGCGGAGCAGCATATAATAACTGTAATTTGAAATTTCATGCTCCAGATATTATTCCTGTCGTTTTACATAATTTTCGTGGTCATAATAGTCATATCATTGTCGAAGCATTTGGCGATGAGGAAATTAAATCTAAACTAAAATTAAATAATGTAATAAAATGTATTCCAAACAATTTTGAAAAGTATATGTCAGTTACGCTTGGCAAATTACGTTTCATAGACAGTCTGCAATTTATGGCGGCGCTGCTGGATGAGCTTGTAAAAGGTTGTAGCAGTTTTGATAATCTGAGAAGTTGCTTTGGTGAACACTACGTCGTTCTGACAAAGAGAGGTGTCGTTCCGTACGAGTATCTCGACGACTGGAGCAGATTTGATGAAACTTCTCTGCCCGACAAAGATAAATTTTACTCGCAGCTAAAAGGTGAAGGTGTATCAGATGACGAGTATAAATATGCACAAGATATTTGGAATAAATTTAGTTGTAAGACACTTGGTGATTGTCATAATTTATATTTGAAAACAGATGTATTATTACTAGCAGATGTTTTCGAGAGTTTTCGTAAAGTTGGTTATGAAAATTATGGATTAGACCCGTGTTGGTATTATTCTGCGCCAGGATTGTCATGGGATGCTCTGCTAAAAACAGTTAGATAGAACTGGATCTCTTTACAGGTTTTGATATGTTTAATTTTATTGAAAAAGGGATTCGCGGTGGAATTAGCGTCATAACAAAAAAAAAAATAAAATATGCGGTAGCTAATAAAACGTACTTAAAAAATTACGATAAAAATTTACCGTCAAATGATATTATTTATCAAGACATTCATAATTTATAAGGTTATGCAATGTCAGAGCTAATGCCGTGCAGTGGATTTCATTGGATAACTCCAGATCAATTTCTTAAAGAAACTGAGAAAAATCTCCCAGAAAATGTCAGATATTTTGTTGAAGTTGATCTCGATTATCCTAGTTCGTTACATGATCTACATAACGACTATCCATTTTGTGCAGAGTCAATGATGATCGATTACAGTTTATTATCGCCTGAACAACAGGCAATGGCAACATCAAAAAATTCGATCGTTAATAAGCTAGTTCCAAATATACTCAGTAAACAGAATTACGTGATACATTACAAAAATTTAAAACAAGCAGTAGCTGCTGGACTAGTCCTCAGGAAGGTTCATTGCGTGCTAAAATTTAATCAGTCTCGTTGGATGGCAGATTATATTGATTTAAATACCAAACGTCGTGCTATTCCTAAGACCGACTTTGAGAAAAACTTTTTCAAGTTGATGAACAATTCAGTATTCGGTAAGACTATGGAAAATATCAGAAAGCGAGTGAATACTGAAATTGTAAATCGCAGAAATAAATTAGTCAACGATGACGGTTTTGTCAGTATGAAAATATTTAATGAAAATCTTGTTGCAATACGGCGACGAAAAACAAATTTAAAGTTAAATAAACCGATTTATGTTGGTGCAGCTGTACTTGATATTTCAAAATGGCTAATGTACGACTTTCACTATAATTTTACCAGAAAGCAATGGCCAGATTCGGAGTTGCTATTTACTGATACGGATTCACTTGTTTATAACATAAAATGTGAGGATGTTTATTAAGATATTTATAATCATAAGGAGTTATTTGATTTATCGGATTATCCAGCAAGTAGTGGATTTCATGATCCAACTAACAAGAAAGTCATCGGCAAAATGAAAGATGAATTTATGTTTGCGCCAGTTAGGGAATTTGCTGGACTAAGAAGTAAAATGTACGCTGTAATTTAGGGTTTAATAAACTGACGAAAAAAGCAAAAGGTATACCTCGCGGATATGTAAAAAAGTGTATGAAATTTGATGATTTTAAGGCAGAACTAAACAATAATGTCAGCTTTATTAAAACAAATGTTATCAAAACAAATCATCATAGACTTGAAACAGATGCAATTATAAAACGTGGACTAAGTAATTTTGATGACAAACGATATTGCAAGGACGGAATTAATACACTTGCGTTCGGACAATATGCCGGTACCGGAGATAATATATTCGATATCATCTTTAGTTAACTTTGTCTACACTTTAGAAATAATGTTCGAAAATTTAACGTTAGATGATGGATTTAGTAGCAAAATTTAAAAAAAATAATTGTTAATGGCCAGCAATTATCATTTGAATTTAATGATGAAATTTCAGCTATTCATTTTAGTAAATTTGATAGAATAAAACTCTCGCTTATTAAATCAGATAACAGCAAATATTTTGATTATCTTGAAAAGTTACGAGATGAGCTCAAGTTAAAGTATAATAATCTTCATGATCTGATCAGTCAAGAAAAATATACCAAAATAAATATTAACTTAGATCGGTCGAAGATTTTTGCCAAAGGTTGTAAGTATTTTGCCAACAGGATAACAATGAGAGAAATATTTGAATGTCATCGAAAAGTAAGCAGAAAAGTTAAATTTTATTTATATAAGCACGATGATGAATTATTTCTGTTAGCTACAGTTAATGTTTTAATGATAGGTGATGAAATTCTTTTAAAAATAAAAAAAGGACTTACCTGCTCAGATACAGATCCACTTGTTGAATGAACACAGAGAATACTTTTGCCTGCCTTTATAGCGTTATTCTGGAATTTCCATTACGTACTTTCTGAAATGTTCGTTGGGATTTTCATTACATAATCTTTGGAATTTCCATTACGTACTTTCTTGGAATTTCCATTACGTATTTTTAGAACAGCTGGGAAAATAAAACCAAGTCTCTGTAATATGATACATTTCCCTGATCGATAAATTATCAGCCGTCGTCTGGTTTATAGTATGTCATTTGGATAAAGGATAGGTGGTGGGTGGGGGTCTCTAAGATAGGGAATTTATATTTGTTTGGGGGAGAGGGGGGTCTCTGGGCCAAAAACCTTATATTCTGTTACTACTGTTCCTCCAGGGTGTCATTTTTCTAACACTCGTAACATGCACCAGAGAAATTATACTTTAATCGATAAGGAATGTTTGTCTTTAATAATGGCTTTGCAATATTTTGAAGTGCATATTAGTTCAGTTCCATATCCGATTATTTTATTCAGTGATTAGAACCCCCTTACTTTCATTAACAAAATTAAAAATAAAATTCAGAGATTTTGTGTCGGGGTTTGATGTTGCATGAATGCAACATTGACATTAGACGCATCAGAGGCAAAGATAATCGGACTCAAATGTATATAATCCTATATTACTTTAATTTGCGTATATTTTGTGCCCTTCATATCACATTTTCTTATGCAATTTTAATAATGATAGTTAGTGTTACAAGTATATTTCACTAATATGTTAAAGAAAGCTTTACTGTATAAATCTTACTTTTTCTTTATGAGGAGAGGTGTTATATATATTCAATTTATATTGTGTACATGATTGATGGTTGTGCCTACATAACCATTTTTCATGATTCTAAGAAGTGAACAAGATGTTTTCTAAAACTGTATTTCATGGCCGAACATTACTTAAAACCAGGATGTTCTGGAAGCGAACTTGTTGACGATTTGGAGGAATTTGTTATCGGAAATTTTGGGAATTCCAGGACAATCTATTGCGTCGTACATCAAGTGTGGCTTGTATATAAGAGGTTTGGTAAACAAGTATTCATTCCTGCTGATTCATTTATATCAGTCATTTGAAATCTATTATCAGAGTTGGTACTTGTTTCGAGAAATAATTCTCAACGAATTATTTTTTTAAATTATTCATTGGAATTACAAATTTCTCATTGAAATATTGGACTTAACCTCTGCTTGGGGATTATTGACAACTCATTCAAAGACATTCTGGATTGCATCATTGTGGTACATCAAGACATTCAATACTATTGGAATTGATTCGGAACATTCTATACCTTTAGTCTTGTGATTGGACATTTAGTATTATTTTTCACTTAATTCACAGTACTGTAAGTTCAACTTAAATTTTCACTTTGTAACTTAGAGAAATAAATTATTTATTGATTTTACTAAACTTGTTGGTTTCACTTCTTTTTGTCGCATAGTTTAAAACCTATAGTCATAACAATACATACATACATACATACATACATACATACATACATACATACATACATACATACATATACATATCACAACGTAGTCATATTCCAAAAAGCAAGAAAATACTTCTTTTCAAACTGCCTTCCAATGAATTATAAATCAACGTTTAAACACCGAGTACAGAAAATGCAAGACTTCAATAAAATGAAACTAGCATCGTATTATGAGATTCCAACTTGGACTGCTTCGACCGAATTTAACAAAATTTGAATCTATTTGCACAAAAAAGGCCTGATGAGTCTCTATAGAAACTATTGGTGAATTTTCACAATTAGGCCGAAATTGGTTCATTGTACCTAACCCTTTATTGACAGGTTCAATGAACAAAAAAGTATCAAATATTCCTCTTACACTAATTTGAACCATTGTGGTATTAAACATTTTCTTCGGTTAGCGAAATTTGAGATAAAGTAGAAATACTGGATTAGATCTGTGAACAGCTTTCAATTCACCGGCTTATTTATTGGGGAAGAACGATATTCCGTATATGATCGACGGTATTCATAGCTTTCAACAACTATTGTATCAACGCCTTTTTTGCGGTGGCTCGTGTTCTGGGTGTGATCTTCGCTGACGGAGTGGGATTTTGACCATTGATTACATTCAAGATGGCGGAGCTATAATACTGTTGTCGAATAGCTGTGCTAATGTTTTAAATAGTTTTAGTTGCTTTCTTGACCTATCCACTGACATTTTAACTCAGATATACAGTGTGAAGATTGTGGAACCTCTACTGGTCATTTATGTCAGGGAGATTTATTCCTCTGTAAGAAATGTGAGCTGAAAAGATTTCCTAGGGTGACGAAAAGCCCTATAAGTATGACAGCAGATTACCAACGACAGCGGTTCGTTGATAGCCCGTCAATAATGGTGAGTGAACTGCTTTGTTTTGTACAAAACAAAACAAACACATTGCCATATGATTATATAGTGAAACTGTGTGTGGACACATATTGTGACAGTGACATTGAGGAAGCAAAACGGACCCTGTTTTCAGTGGTACAAACAGATGAGAGAATGATAAAGAGGAAGGGTACGGATAAATCTTTAAATAATATGAAAGATATTTTGAATCTATTCCTGTCCACAGACCCAAATGGCATACCAAGTTTTTGTGCATTGGATCTATCAAAGTTACCACCTGTCTCTTACAATTATGTGGACATGTCAGTTTTATTGAAGGACATGGAAAATTTGAGACTTTCAGTGGACATACTTAAGACGGTCCAGGCGGAGATGTTATGTGCAATGCAGCGTTTATGTGAACAGACCCAGCCGTGTTCGACAGTCAAACGTACTTTGCCACCCCATGTTAACTCGAACACAGTTCAGTCTGACATTGTTCTCAACGAGAATTCATCTGCAAAACGAGGCTACAGTACAACAAATCATGAGCTTATTAGTCAACCATGTAGGTCAACGAGGAATATCCCTGAATCCAGTCGTTCAACGGAAAGAACCGTTACTAGTAGCACACACGAAGATATGCAATGCACGGACTCAAACAGCAACGAGACTCGGATTAGTGCAACAAAGACCTGCTCTGCCTTATGGGATACAACAGCAGTAATCCATGATAATAATAAATCAGATGACGGTGAATTAAACCAAAGCACAACTGCATTAAAAATGGTCGCATTTTCAGAAGACACCAGCGCCCAAGATGAGGATATGGAAAACGATAAAACTTTTGCTAGAGTAGCAAGTTCTCTGCGGAACAACGACCTCTGTATGGCAGCATTTCCACGCAAAACAACACGCACAAATCTGCATCAACGACGGCCTAATAAGTTTACAAACGTCCAATCCACACACCAGTTTCCAAGAAGGTGTGGAAGTGTTATTATAGGAAAGGCAGCGTCCTCAAAATTGCGTACAGTTCGTCCAATGCGACAGAGATGCATATTCGTGACAAGACTTGCCCCCGAAACCCAGGAATCTGACATTTCCTCACATATTGAGCATTACTCTGGAGTTAAACCAACCCAGGTGGAAAAACTACAAACGAAATTTAATACCTATGCCAGCTTCAAAATCACATGTGATAACCCTACACACAATGCAGTGATGAACGTGGATGCGTGGCCAAGAAATGCATTAGTTAGAGACTACTATCAAAGTCGGAGTTAACTATGCTATCCACAAATTGGACTCAAACATACATAATGGACACTTTACGCATTTCTTTTTATAACTGTCGTTTATTAACAAGAAATATACAAAATGTAAGAACTTTATGTGATATTTCCGATATTTGTTTCTTACAAGAATTGTGGCTTCTCGACAGTGAGTTAGACTGCCTCTCATCCGTACACGACGAGTTCTATGGATCAGGGGTATCGCCGATTGAATCTTCTAACGATATTCATACAGGTAGACCTTACGGAGGTGTCGGGGTACTATACCGTAGATCTCTCGCAAGTATTATACAAGTACAACACCTCGATGATCCCAGATTAATAGGTATTACTATCAATACAAGGGATTCCTCCTTGCTTTTTGTCAATATCTATTTACCATGTGATCTAGCGGAAAATTTTGGGGAATTTGTAGATTATTTGGGCAAAATTAATTCTATTGTAGAAAATGCTAATACAATAAATGCTTATGTAATAGGAGATTGGAATGCTAATACGCTCAAATCCATTCCCTTTGGAGATGAACTTCGCCTATTTTGTGACGAATATGGTTATATCATATCGGACTTAAAACTAATAGTTGACAACACAAAATTTTTTACTTACATCAGTGATTCACACAATACAGTGTCTTGGTTGGATCATTGTGTCTCTACACAATCTGCTCATTCTGCTATAAGTGATATGAGTATAATACACACCCTAGTAGGGTCCGACCATCGCCCTACTTTAATGACTATTAAGACTGATCTACTTCCTAGATTTGATTCTTGCCACAATGAACTCTTAAACTTGAAATACAACATTAATTGGTCAGACCTTACTTCTGACGAAAAACTGAATTATACTCAGACATCTGCATTTTTATTAAACAAGATTGAGATCCCACATGGTGTTGCGATCTGTAATGACCATGGTTGCACTAATCAGGTGCATATGAAACAGATAAATGGTTTATACGCTGATATAGTAAAAGCTTTATCGAAATCCGGTAATAGATTGACTAGAAAATCCAAACGTGGCCACCGGGTTATACCAGGCTGGAATGACTGTGTCAAAGAACTACACGCCTTTGCACGAAATGCTTACCTAATGTGGCGTGATAACGGTAAACCTCGTCATGGACAATTAAGTAAACGAATGCGTCAAACAAGAGCACAATTTAAGTATGCTCTTAGATTATGCAAGAAAGATGAAGTAAAACATAGAGCAGACTCGCTAGCACAAAAATTTGAAAATGTCGACCAACGTGAATTTTGGAAGCAAGTTAAACAAAGTACTACGACAACTTCCAATAAACTACCAATCTGCATTGATGGGAACCATGGTCAAAATAATATATCCAACATGTGGAAAAATCATTTTGAAGACTTACTCAATAGAGTTAAAAACGATTCGAATAAGAAGCGTGTTACTTCAGCATTGAATACCCCTTCTGCTCATATTGAGATAATCACATTATCTGAGATCCAAAATGCAATAACAAGACAAAAAGGTGGTAAATGTCCAGGATCAGATTTTTATATGTGGAACATTTTAAATTTTCAGATACTAGACTTCATGGGCTATTAATGATTTTATTTAATTGTATGTTTGTGCATAACTTTGTACCAGATGATTTCACAAAAGTTACAATTATATCGCTACTAAAAAGCAAAATTGGTAACCTGGCGGACAAAAATAACTACAGACCTATAGCTCTTACGACTATTATCTCAAAAATATTTGAATGCATCATACTACAAAGATGTGAAGTCACAATCTCCGATAATCAGTTTGGTTTTAAAAAGCAGCATTCAACAGATTTATGTCTATATGCCTTTAAGGAAACCGTCAGCTATTATGTAGAACATGGCAGCCCAGTATTTGCATGCTTTTTAGACGCTAGTAAGGCATTTGATAGGGTCAATCATTGGACACTCTTTAAAAAGTTGCTTGATATTAAAATACCTGTATACATAGTTCATACTTTAGTTAACTGGTATGGCAAACAGTTGTATTATGTGCGATGGGGAAGTGTAATATCCAGCGCTTTCCATGTAACCAATGGGGTGAGGCAGGGAGGTATTCTTTCCCCTTTGTTATTTAATATATACATAGATGAGTTAAATCGTATCCTGGGCCAGTGTTACGTAGGGTTACGTCTGCCACCAAATGTGTTGTTTCTTAACAATTTTAGTTTTGCTGATGATATGTCACTGATAAGTCCTTCTATCACAGGTTTAAGGAAATTATTGAAGATATGTGAACAATACGCATTAGAGAATGATATCATCTATAATACACAAAAATCAGTATGCATGGTCTTTCAGCCAACTTCTTTTAAATTACCATCACATCCCCCTGTACATCTTAACGGCAATGCTCTTACGTATGTCGACAGTTATATGTATTTGGGTCATATTTTAACATCCAATCAGTCAGATAATGAAGATATGATGAGACATTATCGATATTTGTGTACTCGAACAAACATGCTTCTACGCAAATTTAAGAATTGTTCATTGAGTATCAAAATTAGATTATTCAAATCTTATTGCTGCACTATGTATTGTGCTCCACTGTGGACAAACTTTATGAATGTATGAAAAGAAAACTAGTAATTGGTTATAATAATAGTCTTCGTTTTCTATTAGGTCTTCCTAGATGGAACAGTGCCTCCAACATGTTTGTAAATTATAATGTATTCAGTTTTGAGGAAGTAATGAGAAAGTATGTATTCTCAATGATAACAAGACTATCTAATAGTGAGAACTGTATATTGAAATCACTTTGGAACTATGACATTCATTTAAATTCTCATATTATTAATAGATGGAAGAAATTACTCTTTAAATGTGCCACTTAATTTCATTCTTAACAATGCAGGGCACAGTCCATTGTTGTAGATGTGTCTGTATACTTGTAAATATGATATATATGTTCTTTTATGTTTACAATGTTTTACATTATATCCGTATTTTAATTTAGATGTATGGACTATGTAGTCTGAAATAAAGAATTCTTATCTTATCTTATCTTATAATAGCAATCTAAGAGATTATACTCGTGTCACCTGAGATGTTGAGACCAATCTTTTAAATATGGAGCAGAAATGTAGAGACCAAACGTTTAAATATGGAGCTGAAATGTAGAGACCAAACGTTTAAATATAGATCTGAAATGTGGAGATCAAATATTTAAATATGGAGCTGAAGTATAGAGACCAAACGTTGAAATATGGAACTGACATGTGGGGACCAAACCTTTAAATATGGAGCTGAAATGTAGAGACCAAACGTTTAAATATCGAGCTGAAAGATCAGAAATTTAATGCTGAAAAGTCTCGATTAAGATCTATTGCTAGAAAGTGAGAATGATCTCAAAGTTTGTTTCTTAGGATGCAAGAAAACAAAAGTCCTGACCTCATTAACGTTCTGCAACTTACGCTAAGTTACGTTGATTTCACTATTGTATACTGTTGTTGTCGTTGTCGTTGTTGTTGTTCTACATATCTTATTTTCCTTGCGGAAGATTGTATGTGACGTCATGCCTTCCAGAGTTTAAAACAACATGCTGATGTTTCTCCTGGTTGTCAAAAATCATTGATGAGTCCACCATTGCCCTGGGGCTGCGCCTAAATAGGCTACCGTACACAACCAATTCTTAATCCACCTATCTGTTACTGTCACCTAATTCTGTTGCATCAAATGCATTAATAATTTAATATCTGAGCCAGATTACATAGTCTTAATAACACCTAACGTGTTCAAAATAATTATTCACATTATACGCAGTGGAATAAATATAGCATATCTTCGCTGTTACCTGTCCATTTCATTGTTGGTGAATTGGTGTGGTACAGTTGGTCAAGCGAATCAAGTTAAGCTTGACGATACAGGTAAAAATCTGACGAGTTATTCGCATGTTCCAGTTGTGTGCAGCGGCAGTGTTAGGAAAAGGATAAACTTAATTTTTTAAAGAAAAAAACCAAAGTGCTTTACAGCTTGGAATATACATTTTAATTTTGTTAACAGCAACAGATCAAAATTGTTACAAACACTGGCAGCTAGACTGGTTTCATTCTAGAGGATAGAATTAAAGTTTCACCATTTTGGTGGTGATGAATATTCAATGCATCGTTGCATGAATGAGAACAGTTCATCGGTGTGGACATATTTATCATGTGCTCTATTTATAAAGTTTGTGTGTATCTATTACTTGCCGGTTGCACGTACGGACGTACACCCTCAGATGATCCCAAAGGTAAGTTGATTCAGGGTTTTTTTTTATGTCGGCATGTGTAATGTCAAGATATTCAATTATGCATGCAAATGTATAAACTACACAACAGTAGCAGATTCAAGAGTTCAGTAAACACATTATTGAAACGAAGATTAATTAAATTTACAGAAATCATTAGATATGAGCGTGACCACTGTACATGAGTAGCTTGAAGAACGTAAAATATCGCGATACCTCACATCCTAATATATTGGAAACATAGCACTGAAATCGTAAATGTAAATAGCAACATACGGAACCGGCAGGGTCGCTACAAACTGAAATCAAGACGTAGATGCCAAAGAAATGTACACTGACATTTCCACGAAAATAAAATGAAAAAAAATAAAAAAAATAAGTGGGTACTGTTCGTTTTCTTATCGTTATTAATGCATTGATCGACAAATAGATTGATGGTTTACTGGATGGAACACATACATACATACATACATACATACATACATACACACATGGGCGCCCGCAGAATTTTTTGCAGGGAGAGGGTCAGGACTTTGTGCAGGGGGG
>JAECUM010027404.1:0-28697 GCA_016617855.1 Megalonaias nervosa | reverse complement strand
TGGATGCTGAACTTTATCTTCAGCACACAGCACGGGCTTCCAAGAAGCTGTGCACGAACTGTTAGTCAGAAATTAATGAGGTTCCCAGATATACTTTTTATTATTATCATTTTTTATGAAGTTCCCAGGTATTCAGTTTTCTTCTTTTCACAGTGATGATAACTCATCAGTTTACAACTGAAATTTTAATTAAAAATATCTGTCAAGTAAGTCTCCGTAATTTGTTGCAAGAGAGCCTTGATGTGCTGCGTCTCCAGATAAGTTAGTGGTGGTAAGGAATGGTTACGAAAGTCTTTAAACCACTTTCTCAGAATCTTCTCTTCTGAGACGAGAGTCCATGTCTCTTCCAGATAATCCTCCATCTCGTCTTATGAACTCATCATCAAACATTTGTCGTGTTGCTTCTAAGATGAACATACGTTCATGTCCCATCTTTTCTTTTTCTTTCTTCTAATAAGTCTATGATTACTTCTCTCAAACTGTTAATTTCCAGTGTTTTGTAGAATACTGCATACAAAATGACGTTCACTGAGTTGGCCAAAGTTCTTGCAAGCTAACTTTCTACAAAAAGTTGGCCCGATTCTGTAGGGTAGAAAAGTCATTCGCCACTGTTTTTTCTGGAGTCAAATCGAATCCCAACAAAGTATATCCTCCCTCATCATTTTTATACGAAATACCACGGCTGTTTTTGGTACTTAACTATCCTGTTTCCTCCAACAGTGTCATGTATAATCTCAAGTAATTTTCTGGGCAAAGATATATTCAGAGGAATCTGATACACATCGTCTGACCATCTCGTCTGAATTCTATCTTGGACACGTTAAAGTGTTGGAACTCGGAAGGATTTTGATTGATATCTCCTTTAAAGGTCGCGTTGGTTGGTGACGATGCCAATGAACAAACGTTTTTGGTAGCTGTCCTTGGAAACATGATATTCGATCTCAGATCGGAGTCCAGAAGGCAATGGTGAAGGTGTTCACTTGCACTCGATACTTGCTTGTCGCTCAGTTCAAAGGTTGACTAATGTCGTTTCCCACTTTAGGTTAGACTTCCACACGGCGTACGTAAAATTTGGCTTCTTTTGTACTCATTAGCAATAGACTTTAAATGGAACAAGATACAACTTTGATTCAGTCTCAGGCATACATTCTACTGCATTCCACAAATACTTGTCTTGCAACCACATATCCGAAAATGAACCATCCATCATTCTTAACGTAGTCCTTTTTTAATTTCTTTCGACGATCGTTAACTCCAACATTGTGAGGATCAAGATGTCTGTTCGTGGCTTCTTTCCAGTTAGCCAAGAGATTTTCCAGGTACGCTAGGTAAGGGTAAGTGTACATGGTGCTGCTCAACAGTTTGTTATTCAAGTACAAATCAACTTCACTGAACTAAGGAAGCATGAAATTATTGAAGGGAGCTACTCTGGCAACAGCGCCTGAATTGCTGTTGTCCACTTTGAGAACAAGATTTTCAAGTGCAAATAACTGCTTATTCAGCTTGATGTTATCTACGGTTTGCTCTGTGATTTCAAATGAAATATGTGCTGAATGTGTGTGTGTTTTGGAGTTTTAACGTAGCTTTAACAAATCTGCAGTCATATCGCTACGATGTCTGCAGCGTGGCAGTTTATAGTAATATCAAGCACTGAGGCGTCATGCCGCAGACATGTAGCATGATGTCCCACACCCTCACATTATCCTGACACCAGGCCGACCAGTCCTAACTCTAACCTCTTAAAGCTGAGTGCCTAGCTAGGCAGCTGTTAGTACCATTTTTATATTTCTTTGGTATTTCTCGGCCGGGGTTCGAACCCACGACCTTCCGCATCAGGGGACGCTCTAACCACTAGGCCACCGGAGCGGCAGATATGTGTTGAAGAAATCAAAAGACGACACAGGATGACATTCGACTGGTTGGGATTCTTGCATCGTCATCATCGTTGGTAGCATGCAAACAGATTGAGCTCTGACTTGTAACATTCACAAGTGTGTCGGGGCATACTTTTTTCTTATGTAATTAGTAACCGGAAACGCCCATTTGCTGGCAGTTGTTCTTCTTTTTTATTTTTTCTGAACATGTCTATGAGGTGTGAAGGGTTTTCGACGTCTCTTTCGCCATTGGCCTTGGTAGGGCGTAGAGAAGGAAGTAAATTTATAGGTGTGAACGGCGACCTAGAAGGTTTATTTTTCCTGTTTGAATAAAAACACTTTTTTCCTGCTCTCCTGTAAGCTTGTTTTGGACTTTTTGGTCGATGAGTACGTTTTGTTAAAATTATTTTCTATTCGTCAGAGTTGCATCTTTTAAAGCATACAAAGACTGGTGTAAGCGCACGAAAAGCTGAGTTTAACATACCTCCTAAACCATGTTCTCCTTGTCGAGCGATTCCTTGGTGCACAGGATTTATGAGTATCAATTCACTGGAGGATCTTTTTCGGCCATGTAGTTTTAAGGCCACTTTTGCTTCGGAGAATACAATATTTTGTGCCCGATCTCCTGTCCAAATACGATTTACTGACAGGAAGATAATGAAGATGTAACAATTCTTGGTGAACGTGATAAGTGTTCCTCCTTCATCGCAAGCAGGTATGACAGACTTCACTTTGAAAGTGATACACAAAACTGATATTTTTCCAAATTACTTAATCATTATTGCTTGAGATTATTTGTAACGTTTGTAAGGGTTTAACAATCTACCGTTGATAAAGCGAACAATTGCAGCCTGTACTACACAGATGTTTTAACCATTGTTATCTGAATTATCTGTATAAAGCTGATTAGTTAGGTCAGATGAGATTCCTGTAAATTGACAGTTTAGCGAAGTACATTCAGAATCTATCTCCTGAGTTACGAGATAGCATTTACAACTACTTTGTGCACATTCGACTGAAACACAAATAACAATTTTGCATCCGAAAGGGCACAGACTTTCTCATCATTAGTAACTCAATGTTAGAAGAAAACGAATTATTTTATGACATTTTCAAATTGTCAGACTTTGGCACACTGCGAAGACACGATATATGTCACCAATGTTACACTAAATTCATGGAAGACAGTCAATGACACTATTCAAAGACTTAGTAGATTACGAAGTACTGTTAAAAGAACTAATTCCACAAGAGAAAAAGATTCCATTAAATTTTGGATGCCGGGTCATGTGTGTGTACTTTCATTTCCCAAGAGATTCTCTGTGGCAAATTTATGAACAGTGCATGCAAAGACGTGGAAACCATTGGAATTTAACAGTGTTAATGTAGGAACTCGTTATATTTTTTGAAAGTCCCCTGGTGTAGCTGGAATGCGTAAAAAGCCTTCATTACCAACCGAATGACTTTCTTTCTTGGCTGGTCTGACTCTATTTGTCCAGTGGAGGTAGATGGTGATGGATATTGGTCGGTCATGCCTTCTCCGGAATCGCTAGCGCGAACATTTGCCAACACTTCTTGGAGAGTATTGGGTAAACAGAATATTGCTGTCGCTTAGCTTCTGGATATGTGTAATCGTTTTATGACAATATACTATTCAAATTTAATTTGACTAGGTTAGAACCTTTTCTCTGTATACAGAGTACCCCACCGACTTAAAAGAATAACCTTTTTCAGTTTAAAATCTGTGAAGATGGAAGGTCGAAACAGATCGCACTTCGAGTCAGAGATGTGTTCGAAAGTACAAATATAACAAGACTTCTGACTACTCCTATCAAGATAAAAGTCAAGATTCTTGCTATATCTATCAGGTAAAATGGATATTGACCTTCAGAATGTGCTGAGAATAAAAATAAAACAAAAGAAAGGAGCATTCCGAGGAAGAAACAGAAGAAAAACGCATACTAGTAAATAATATTAAGAAGGCGAGAATAGCAGAATGAACAACAAAAGAGGAAGAACCCAAACTAGTAAATAAATTCCAAAGACAAAGACAGTAGAAAAGTAAAACTTTTGTGATGTGTTATGAATTCATTGTGATTCGTATTCACGAGAACATACTAAAAACGTAAGTGCTTCTTTGTCATGATTTGATCATTTAGGATGGATAAAATGCTCAAACACGTTTGTGGACAAAACAAAAAATCCCGTTGTTGGATAGTAAGAGTTGAGCGTTGGATAGTAAATGTGGAGTGTTGGATAGTAGATGACTGAAAGTTGCTCACTCTACCCTTTTCTTAATTATGGGGTGTTGGTCACTCTAAACTTGGTGCAGCTTTAATATTTTTAATATTTTGTTTCTAAATTTGTAAAACTGTTTATCCAAATTTTAAATTTTATTTGAACAATTTGTAAATACTGGTTATAATTTTAAACATGTTTGCCAAATATGGTAGAAGTTGTTATATTTTATTTGTAACAAACCTTTACGTTTTAACTTTCAAATTGGTTTTCTACAATTTTTAAATTTTGGGGGAATTTCTTTTAAATATTTGCTAATATCGTATTAGTTTGGAAATTGTAGTGTTACTTTAAGTCTCAACCATATTTTTTATTTTTACGTAGATTTTCTTAGTCTCCCCTTCAGTCCGTATTAGTTTTGTAGGTTCAGTACTACATTAGTCTAGCTCTACATTTTGACAGTTATTTCCTTACTTGTTTTAGTCTCTGCTAAAGTCCGTATGAGTTTCGAACATTTATATAAAAAAAAAAGCCTGGAAACACACCGGCAGAAAAACGCCCCCTCCTAAAAAAAAAACGACGCACGAGTCTAATAAATTGGAGGCATTTATATAACTTTGTATATATCTTCTGTATGGTATGTCATATCTTTTATTTCAATTCGTACATAATACCTATTTTACCCATGGAAATATGGGCTATCATAAAAGACTCGGCTGTCATTTCAGATTTATTTTAGTTAAACTTTAGATCATGCTAAATTATCATTTTGAAAAAAAATGTCATAAGCACAAGTTAAGAATAAAACTTATTGTATGTTACTCCTCTATCCAATCCATAGTTGAACATCCATAAAGGAAATGAATGAAAATGATCGTGACCTCGTGTTCACGCGATCGTACAGTACTTGATTCCCCCTGTACCAGTAATATTCAATCCAATATCAACTTTCTTGACCCACTGTAATGCCGAACTGCCATTGTAAAAGTCCATAGCGATCGATACATTTCGTCTGGAAATTTTGCTGTGACAATTAATGTGTAGATCACTCAAAAATCACGACTGAATAAACATTGTTATAACTATATTGGGATTGAATTTTAAAAAATAAAATAAGTTTTATATTTATATCAGTAAATCAGTAACATGACCCGTGCGACTTTTACTACAAAAATGTAACAATGTCTCCAAGCTGAGGTCAAACACTTCTAACAATGTTACAATGTAATCTCAATGTTAAACTCCCGTAGGACTTTATTGTGTCCCGGCATTTTAAATTCCCGTTACACCACATAAACTTAGGTCAACCACTTCTAACAATGTTACCATGTACGCTCAATGTTAAACTCCCGTAGGACTTTATTGTGTCCCGGCATTTTAAATTCCCGTTACACCACATAAACTGAGGTCAACCACTTCTAACAATGTTGCCATGTACGCTTAATGTTAAACTTACGGACAATTTTAAGATAGAGCTTCCAGTATGTCCGCATACTGGAAATTTTAGGATTAAATTTTGGATTATATTCACAAACCGTAAGTCATATTTCCTATGTTTACATTGTTTCCTAGGGAAATAAATTATTTTGCTAAAATTTACAAAGCTTGTTGACTTCACTCTTTTCTTTTGTTACATTTGTACGAGCCTACACGTAACACAGTTCATGAGAGTTAGGAGGGCCATAAGTATTTACTGGAATGATTTTAAAAGGGAAAGGTAATAAAAAATGAAATTGTAAAACAATATAGTGTCCTATTTCTGAATAGTTAGACAAAATTACGATTTATTTTATAGAAGTTGGAATGATATGAAACAAAGGCGAATTTTCATTGACAGCCAAATCCGATTACTCGTTTATCAGACCAAATTTAGTACGACAGCTTACGTCTTTGAATCCGCTCTATAGAGTCACAAAATAAAACCATACGCCATGGCTCGACGCTGCCATGTGCGGGCATTACGGAACGACTGACACAAAGGGAAACTAGCCATGTAAAATAAAATATTTGAAAGAAGTGTTTCTCCATAAGTATATTTGTCTTAAAAGGGTTTAATGCTTGATAAAGCTGTTTCCAAAAGATCGTGTTTTAGTGGGTGTTTAAAAGTACAGAGAGAGAGAGAGAGAGAGAGAGAGAGAGAGAGAGAGAGAGAATTTTTTCCCTGTACCATGTTGGTAGTGTGGTAAAGGCACACAATATAATCTAGTGTCTCTCGTCCGTGTAACATCAATAAGATAGGTGTAGCTTCGTTTCGTGTATACAGAATAAAGAGCCAGAAGAGAGAGAGAGAGAGAGAGAGAGAGAGAGAGAGAGAGAGAGAGAGAGAGAGATTGCTCTCCAGAGGAGTATAATGGTAAAACTGTATTGCAGCACGAACTTAAGATTAAAAAAGCCATTTAGAAAATTAGTAACACTAATTGTATCATTATAAAATGGCACGGATTAGAAGATACAAACAACTGGCCAATCGCTTCAGAGAGGACTTTCAAGTCATGAATATTTTATAGTAGCAATATCTTACCCTGGCAAACCTACGCACATTCCGAATCAGCGGCATTGATAAGCGCTGGTGAAGCGTAGAATATTGACCCTCTGTACAAAATCTACACGACGGTCACATTTCTACGGATAATAATGATCGCGGTCACTTTATACAACTAAGGTGTCAGTATTCTACGGAAGAAAATAGATATTTTCTTCTAATGAACCATAATATCAATAATATAAAGATCTACGCCTTGGAGTAGAAAAATGTTAGCCCTATAGAGAACTGACCCCTATTGAAATGTCATCGATTTAACTAATTTAGCATTATCTCCTACCAGCGGCAACCACAGCTCAAGAACTGTGGGAATGACAGAGAAGCAATCAAGAGAAAAGCCAGCGGAACGCAGACCTACACTGCACATAAGGCAAAAGCGTGAAGAGCCTACTGACTCCATGCTAACAGTTGTTCATAACATAGAGGCTGAGGCTTCCCTTAGCGATATAAAGACAAAAAAATGAAAGGACAGAGAATCAGACGACCTGAGATAGTGGGGTGACGCTTTCATGGAATTAATTTAAGATATTCGTAAAGCCCTGAAGTACTGGGGACCAAGGGATAAAAGCAATTTTACGGCCCTTTCGCGAGGGTGGGGGACCTACCATCTGTTTTCACCCACTGGGTGGATAATTCGTATTGTCTCTTGGACAGCCTGGACTTTCTACCCAATCGTTGTTTGCTTGCCGCATTTCTGGGCCAATATATACAGGCTCTTGACAAACACCGACTGAATACCAACAAAGACCTTACATACGACGGGAAATTTGCTTGTTCCAACTAGTGACGAATGTGTCAAGCTGGTAATGTCATCGAGATTCACAACAATGTGTTCTGCCGGTTCGAGACAAAGCGACGCAAAATACAAGCCAAGACTACTATTGTGCTTCTCCTACACAATAATGATGTTGTAAGCAATAAAGTCAAGGCTTCTTGATCAGCTAGCTATACAGCAACTAGCCAGTCATGGTATAACCATGGAAGAAGTTATAAAAACTGACTCCATCCTTTCTCCTAAAAGCCATGACTTTCTAAGGGGAATAGTCAGAATGTATGCAGAGTAGCTGGAATGGGCTTTACAATTCTTTTAGAACTTGTGCCACACAAAACTGTGCCTCACAATTGAACCAAGGTATTTTGTCAGCTGTTCGTCTGGTAGCACTAAGGTCAGTAACTACGACAAAAATTAGGCAGTAAATCTCGTCTGCAGACTTGCCGGCAGACGCTATAGTAAGGTAAGACAAAGGCGAGAATTATCATTCAGCAAAGTTCGCTTGTGCAGAAAACTTGACCCAGATCTCCACCTAGTTGTTGACTATGTACAATCTGAGCTATCATATGGCCACTAACAGATTTCGTACTTCATTCTCACAACTTGTTAGCTCTCTGCGCTACACTGCAGTTGCAGTATATACGCATTGTGTCTTCACTACTTTGATGGAGCAGGAATCGTTGACAGGAGTCCCGATTTCAGTTTACAGAAACAGATATCTATTTATGGCAAGATGTGGGGCGCCGACGCATCGACGATAGCTCCAGCTTACCTGAACGCCTGCTATCTTGAGAGAAAACATACCTCGGGATGGTTGTATATCCACCTGCATCTATCCTCGGAAACTAGTAGAAAACTACGATGTATAGGGTGAGAATGAGTTTGCAAGACTGATCGAAGCAAATGTACCACAGAAGTGGTATATAAAAGCAACTGACGACTATCTGGCAGGCCTGGTAGATGATGAAATATATGCACTCTAAAACGAACATTTCGGTAAATAAAATGCAAGCTAACACACCGCCACCAAAGGCAAGCCCTAACCTGGCTTTTGGACTTTATCCTGGAACTGGAAAAAGTACCGCTGCATTTAGCTGGGGAGAAACCTTAAGCGCATCACACGTACAAAACTGCTTATTGTCTGTCCCACTAACTCCTGTTGCAGCAGAGCAGCTACGAAACACGGACTGAACGTCATCACTACTCAGCCTGATTGGCCGCAGACGGGAAGGTGCAGAGAACGATGTCTTCATTGTCACAGCTAGAGTGGATCTTTGACTTCATCTTAAAGTACAAGAACTCACATAATTCTCAGAAACGGCTATCCGTCCTAAAATGAGCTTGTCTCACATACATTTCACATCAAGGTCGGCAAGTATTAAAACGATTAAAACGCGTCCCTGGCGCAAATTGCCTTTAAAACTCCAAGCTATACAATGACTCAGTAATGGACGCTATTTTACTGTTGACCTGCAGAAACAACACGCTATTTTACTGTTGACCTGCAGAAACAACAACGTCTTTGAATTAGCCATGCTTCATAACCGAAATACTACACCATGGGTCAAGTTGCTGTAGCTCGAAGCTAGAGCTCTGTCCTCCACATAGAGCGTATCAACAACAGCGTGGATTGCGTAAACTCGTGGTCGCAGAACATTCAGCGGCGTGGATTGCAAACAAATGATTGTACCAAGTAAAAACAGAAAGTAAAACCAAAACGAAAAAGAAAAATTCCAATGCCGAATACGTTGTACAGAAGGTCACTTTGACCCATATTACCACGCAACGGTATGGACCGAACTCTTTTGAGAAACAATACTTAAAATTAGTTCTCCGGCTGTGTCGCGCAGACCGTGCAATGCAGAGCCAAATCTGTGGCGACTACATTGGCTACCCATTTCCTTGTCAGGACCTGGTGGTTCCGCTCGGTAATTACGCACTGTCGCACTATGAATATAGCATTGTCGCAAGATGAATCCATACACATCGTTGGCCGTTTAACTGAAAAGCGCGTTAAAAGACATAAATTTGTTAACGATACGGCCCGCCGGCCGTATGACAGTGCTTGTCATTCTGATACAAAGCTACACGCCAGAAGGGCTCTAGAGGAATAGGCAGAAGGAACGCAATACGCCAACATCGACTGGATTCAAATGTGCCACCTTCCTGGACGTTCGATATGGACTGGAACATCGACCGCATTGAGAAAACAAGCTGCTTCCAGAACGCCAGTACAAGCCGGCCCACTGCATAATGAACAGACAAGATAGGTGCATCAAAGGATGAGCGGGCGCTTGCTGCACCTGTACATGATAAAGATGACAGAGATTTTGACATTTAGGATTAGCATGGAGAAGGTATTCTTGCAGTCAAGAACAAGAGAAAGTTACGCAGTAGCGAACACTGCGAGTCGTTAAGCCCAAAGAGTTCGCGCCCAGTAAGGCTCTTCCAGGCACGTACCAAGCCGACATAGTGTTCGTTGACGAGCCAAGTCGGTATAACCGTGGCTAGGCGAGCATTCTCACAGCGATCGATTCCAAAAGCCAAAGTGACATAACTGCGTCAATGTTCTAAATTCTAGCTCACCCAGCGCAACTATACCCATGGACATCCAGATACTGAGTTCATATCTTGCCACTTTGTGGCTCTGATGAAATACAAAAGTGTTGGCCACGACTTGTTCGAGACGAAATCCACGCCCGTTCGCATGGATTAAATGCTTCCACCTAACTCTCCAAACCGTAATCAAACTTTGAATGTACGCCCTCCCATGAATCACTGACATGTATAACGACCTTTAGCACCGATGTTGTTTACATTGTGATTGTCCTTGAAATCACAAGTTTGAGCTGTGGTCTGGATTTGTGGCTGTACCTTATTCAGCCGGCGACTATATACGAAAGCTGCTAACAAGCGTGATGAAAACTGCGTCTTACGCGAATCAACGCTCAACACAACCTCAGACCGCAAATGTGAGGTGCTACGTGTTAACGTCATCTCTTAGAAGGAATCTAAGCTTATTCCCGATGAAATCGATGACAAATACACGACGATGTAAAAGGAGGCGTCAGTTTCAGTTGTCATCAAAGAAGTGTCAAACACAAACTAATTTGCGGAAGAGTCCAAGCCAACGAGATCATAAAACTCTCACATAGGAATTTATAATAAGACGTGTCTTGAGAACTGTTTGATCAACAAATTTCTGACTTGATGCCCATACCGAGTTTACCATCCTTATACGGTATGGTTTCTCAATAACTGGGAAAAAACAATGCGTTGCAAAAGTAGCCTTTTCTGTGATTTCGCCTGGGTTATATTTAGTAGATTTCAAAGACTGACAACCCCCTCAACTGCTGTCGCCTTTCTCCGATAATGACTGCAGATCCGTGGTAGAAAGTAGTGAACTACCAATGTAACAGTCAACATATTCAATCTGCCAGGTCTTCATGAGGCCTACATTCCAGTCCTAGCAACACACAAAGCTTCCACAGTCTAAGTCGCCTAATGCAGAAAGTAATCAGCACTAAATCGCTCGGTGTACATTTTAACCATATTATTGCCAGAGTTCTACTGAGAAAATAATTTAAATCTTTTTTGTTTTTTCTATATGATCAGTACAATGGAACTACAGGGTAAAGCGCACAGAGGGCGTTGGATAGATGAATGACAGTACCATTCTCGAAAGAAAGTTCTCATATACCTTAACTCAGTACAGAAATATTGTCAAGCAGTTGCACATGAAAAATTTCAATGACGGTTTTTATTATATGATTTTTTTTCCGTACGGTACATTTAAAGCAAACTGAACAACAACAAAAAAAAAAAAAAAAAAAAAAAAAAAAAAAAGAAAACAACAAACGGAACCTTGCATAGTTATACACGTCAGGAAAAATGAGCCAATCAATCTGAGACTACCTTGCTGCGTTATGCAGGTCAATGATCAAACTAATACGTCTACAGCAATAGAACTTGTCAAGTAATGCGTCGTGCTAGAAGGAATTCTAACAAGTTTAGAATCTCTCAAAACTAACTTCGGCACCAAGGGTGCTTCACGTGTCATAGACATTGCCAAATACAAGGTATTCGTAAAAGATAACCAGTCATATTGGAGTAAAGTAAAAACAAATATCAGTGCTAGTGTGTAGGGCTATCGGAGCAACATCAGATGAGTTCTGTCATGCGTTTGGAGCATAATAACCAATAAACGTGCGCAAGAATAAAACGAATGTCAAATTTCAAGTGACCATTGACTATACGTGTGTGTGTGTGTGTGTGTGTACATATTTTTTAACGGGGGTGGGTGGGTGGGTCCGGAAATGCTAGAAACCCTCATCCGTTCCTGAAACAGGTACAAAGAGTAAAAGACATGCTAGCAGATGATGATTCTTTAGTCAAGCAAAAGCAACTACAACGACAAAATTTATATTCGAAGGTGCAGCAATTTCGAAAAGGTTACTTACAGAGGCCCTCGAAAAACACGGTGCATGACCCCTACAGCATCTGGAAAATCAGAGAGGATGATGATATAAAGAACCCTGAAAACGAAACTAACATTACGATGACCAGTAATGTCAATAAAAAGAGAGACCATTAGCAATGTCTATTATCATGATTTTAAAAGACAATTTTTAGGCTTGGGTCGGTACCCCCCAGTTTTCAAAAGCGCAGAGACCGGTTAGCGCCTGGTTCATGCTTTTATGTGCAACGAGAAACGTACTAGAACGGGACGTCAAGACACACTGCTGCCCCCATGCCCTACTCTCAAAAACGGGATCTGAGATCTGGGAACGACGAATAATATTATTTTTATGTCTAAGTCCAATATGATTTACTGTCCCACCGTTAATTAATGTCATCCCCTCTTCCAACGTTACCGCTGGACATGACTACGTTCGTCCGTTTGATATGTACGTGCATTGCGCTGAGTGGAATACTTCCCTGTCATTGCTCAACCGAAAATGAGGTTATGTGCAGGAGTTGTACATAATTGTATCGGCGTTTACTCAACGCGAAGTGTATTGGTGTCGATTCTTAAACAAGTCGTGCAAGAAAGGGGAAAGGTGTAGTTTGCATTATAATGTAAAGTACATTTCTCATTTACATGTTAATAGTAAGATTTGACACGATCCCCTGCGTATGGAGGTGAGTAGAGGGTCAAAAGTAATAATGTTTAATATTAGTCAATATTTAATGAAATGAGTTAGGGATTTACGATCCCCGTCTTACTGGGTTTTAGTTATTAAATCTCGTTTCATAATCACACACTTACTGGGGCCAAATATATCAATTTTTAGACGGAACTTTATTATCTTATGGTTTACAACCGATGGACAAATTCAAAACAATAAATCTATTAGAAAGAACATTCATTTTATAAACTGGGAGATATGTTTGTAAAATAAATCTACCTCTTAACGTAAATATGTGTTTATTGCTTTGTTGTTGTTGTTGTTGTTATAGGGTTTAACGCCATTTTTCAGCACAAGATAGGCTATACATGGCGGCCAGTATTAATGGTGGAGGAAGAACCCTGGAAAACCCCGGGAAGAACCACCGACCCACGAGAAGCTACTGGAAGGCTTTCTCACGTTAGCCGAGCCTGAACTCGAACTCACGAAGACAGAGGTGAGATGGCAGTGATTCGTAACGATCAGCGCTTTAGACCGCTCGGCCACTCGGGGCCCCCTGTTTATTGCTTTGAACAGTAAACAAAAATCAATTATTTGAATAGGATGTCCATGTTCCATTCTTATCCTTACTTACATTATATAGATAGAATGGTCAACCAATTCATATTTTCTAAGTTCAACAATTTCAAAGGTCTGTAAAAACATTTTCAAACAATAATGTTTACTGTATTGTTCTTTCAATTCCCCTTATTTTTCACTTCTTAATACAAATAATATTCGACTTCAGCTACATTAGAGCAACAATTTTCACAAAATGTATTTTTCTTTGCGAATGTTGAGATATCGACCATTCCCAGCTATTCATGGGCAGGAATATCTATGGGTCTCTTCAACATAAATTGAATGGGTTTAATTAAATAATGCTTAATACAAAACACATAAGTGTGCTGCTTATACAACACACATTTTGATGAAGACGAAAAAGGAAATTGCACAATGTTGCAAACATATATAAATCAATACAGTTACATTTTTTTGCTGCACTATTGAATATAGAAATTGGTGCTCCTTAACGTTACGCCATCAATGAGTTCATCACGCGAAGGTATTGGTTCTTTAATGATGGTAACACTAAGTATTCATGGGCAGTAGTTCATCAATGATGGCACTAGTTCTTCATAGGCATTACACATGCAGGAATTTACTGCAATTTTACTTTTATTGGGTGGGATATATTCTTTTCAATTATTGGTGCATACAACAAGATGTATACTAATTGAATTTCTCACACGTTTTAACCAATATATGGGTCAATATTGTGAACAAATTGTGTAGTAGGTCTTGCACAATATGTCCAAGAGACAGTAATAGAATTGTTCCTGTATTTCTGACACTTTGCTTCAAAACAGACACGGTATTTGGTGGCAAAAAGGCTGAAACGAAACTTATCGTTAAATTGCCAAAATCGATCTAGATAAAAAAGCCACACATTTTGATTACATTATAAAAATAGTATGCTAAATTAACTAAAGTTATAAATTACTCATCGATTCCAAAATCTGCAGATCTCAATTCAATCTGTTTAGGGGTTACTTTTTCTCTCGTTATTTCAAATCAAATTAAATTTGATACACTGGTGACTGTTTAAAGGAACATTATGACGACGAAAATAGTGGAAATTATTAAAATGTGCCTTGTCTTTGTATTATTATGATCACTTTGGTTTTTTATCTATCTGTTTTGAAACCCACATTAATAATTTATACACCTATGTGAGCCAGCAGCGAATAATTAAAATTATAGACATTGTGAGGGATTCTTTTGCAAACTTTCTTGAATTTAATTTTAATGACCATCAAGTCATTATTTTTGCTTATTAAATTCCTTACTATCAAGGCTGTAGATCCTACAGAACACATCTCACGGAGCCAATCGAGAGCCTGGCTGAACGATATTAGGTTCATAATGGCAGGAGAAGACCTGATGGAGAGTCGGTGTGAATTCAGGATACTTTAACGCAACTGGTTTGAACGAAGCAAAGGTCAGACATTTATGCAAGATGGACTAATGACAATGATTCCGAGCATATTAAAAGTATATGAAACTTGGTGACAAATTTCCACATATCTATCAAGCCAGCCAGAGAGGAATAGATCAAATATTCGTAAACTAAAAGAAAGAAAAACATTTCTCATTAAAGTCATATAATTGCCATAGCTTTCTTACAACACGTACAATGACAGCTGTCTCTGTGTAAAAAAAATGGCTGCCAGACTTAGCATAGTTTATTACTACAATTTGAATTCTAGATTCTAAACGTGAGCAATATCTGACAGTTTTAGTCGGTCAATTAATATTATATGTCACCCGACGATGAGATTGGAATTCTACAAAAAAATCTAGTCATCTTAACAATAGACGCAATCTTGAAAGCCGTGTCGAAGACATGCTGCAAATTGGATTTTGTTGAATTGGAAGAGAATCTGTATGCGAAATTAAAATGCAAAGCCATGCATTGAGACGAAAAGAGCAGACATGTTAATTTATTGCGATCTGTTTGACACAAGAAAGCTTAAGCATGTAGTATTAATCTAGTCTGGGTATATCTTCATAGCAATTCTTGTATTAGAGCAAGTACATAAACTCAAAATTTTAAAGCTAATTAATTTCTTGTGTTTACAAACAAGCTTATAAGTTAGGTTTTTGACATGAAAAGAAATGATAAATGAATACTATTTTACTTAGAACGCTTAGCTTGGGTTAGCAGTGCCAGAAGGTAAGAAAAAAAAAATGCCGATTCGACATGCCTGAATGTGCAAAGTTTTGTTGAAACCAGAAATACCTGCTAGTTCTGACTTAAAATTTTTTAGATTGGTTATTATTGGTCAAAGCTCACCACTGGTCAATCGATAGCTAGTGGTAAACTGGTCGTCTTTCAATTTTTTAGACATGTGGTTCGGCCGTCATCTAATTCTGTAGAAGGCATACATTTATTTTGATATTTACTTTGTCTGTATAATTAATTATTGAGCGTATTTCGTTTTCATATATCTTTAGTGAATATTTTGTTGTATATATTTATAATCACTCTGTATTGTGTGTAGGGTGTAAATTACGGCGAATCAAAATAAACGCGTATTCAGCTTGACACTTCACAAAATTTAATTTAATTTTTTTTTTTTTTTTAACTTTCCTGATTAGGATGATCCTCTCCGTTTAAAATTTGAATTTTTAGGCAAAGATAATAAAATAAGTTCCCTTTTTGAAATGGAAAGGCTTGTGTCACTTTGGAATGCTAGTGTATAGAAACAATCAGTCACTTTGGAATGCCAGTATAGAAAGAAATCGATCACTTTGGAATGTCACTGCATGGAGAGAAATCGATCATTTTGAATGTTATTGTAAAGTGACAAATCGATGACAAATGTCATCGAGTTAAATTTCTTCAGGAAAAGATGGGTGCCGTGAGGATGTCTATATATGAAGATTGCGACAACTACACTTGTACCAAGGAAAGTCATTGTAATAACAGGATGGAAATGTATCTTTTAATAAATAAGCAGTAGTTTTCGGCTGTTTTTAAAAGGAAAATTTTCATATTTATAAAACTTCAAGGTAGACGCTTTCCTTGTTATTGAGTAAAATGTAAAGTTCCGTGCTAGAGTGGAAACAAGGTTTTACACATGGGTGGCAAAATTTTGTGGTAAACTTAAAACAAGATCACGAAGAAAGGAGGAAGATGTGTTTCTGACCCCAATAAGAACATTTCTCTGCCATTTCCGTGAAATCGAGGATATTCTAACTATTCCTGACCTTCGACAATCGGAAGTTCCTTGGCCTTTTGCATCGCATGCTAGAGAAACGTCGCATGTAAATGATGACCATTTTGAACTGCCATCAAGCCCGTCGTTGTTAATGTCACAATAATTTCATAACGTCACAATGTAACTTGTCATCAGTAATAGTTAGGTAAGCAATCGTTTAAGGCTATTGAAATCGACTGATTTCTTCAAATGTTTTCGTAACAAAGTCGCACAATGATATTAAAATTAAAGTGCACGTATTTCAATTTTTCGCTGAAACATCGCTAGGTTAATTTTGGATTAATCTGACCTTTGCACATCGAGCCGGATTTTCGTCCGCCAAAACACTGCTAAATCGGGAAGTATCACTACAATTACCTCCGAGTCTCTGTCAGAGAATCAAAGTCAGTCGACTCTCATCGGAACGAGACAAGGATGTTCTCAATTGATTGTCAGTCATACAATCCAACATTCGGAACATCCGGGTCTATTTGTGATATGAGTAGAATAACTTAGACTCTCAGAAAGATATTCAGAGGTAACCGTACCGCTACTTCACAAATAGGTAATGTTTGCGAGGACGAACATCCGGCTAGATGTGCGAAGAACGGATTCTTGTAAACTGAAAGGTCTTGAAAATAGCACTCGCTCATGATCCAAAAATCAATGACTTTCATACACATTTCATTTTTAATGTTATTACAGAAATGGAAAATCATTCGGCTTCACTTGCCAGAAGCTATTGCTTAAACTGCTGTTAGTGATGACACGTCATCTACTCATTGTGACGTTAAAAAGTATTGTGACGTAATAACAACGGGTTTGAGAGCAGTTTAAAATGGTCTTTATTTACATCTTAGGGAAGAGGCCGATGATGTTCCGATTAACTGTCAGTTTTATATATTACTAGACTCAGGGGTGGATAGAAACTCTGGATGACTCTGTGGCATAGTGGGTTTGATTATCATTATTTTCCTTTATAATATCCATGTCAAAATAATGTCATTTAGACAACCTGCGCATATAAATTTATATGCCAGATGTTGGTTACCAAACCACATCAACGTAGTTTCCAGACCGACTCAATGTTGGTTGGACTTCTGCTAGCTCACGTAGATGTTTGACCATAAAATTGAATTAAAAAAACAAACAAACTACGTTATGAATGAACATTAGCGTCTCAACAAATTCCAGCAAGTCTAATCCCGGATTACTTCTATTTTGCTTGAATAGGTTTCAAATTTTTTATCTTCATTACCAAGTACACATATCACATACGTCATAATTTCTACTTAAACTGAATATAAAATGAGATTTTTGAGTTTCTTGGGAAAACAAGCAAAGCAGACAAAACACAAAGATATAATGACTGACTTAATGAAATATCTCGTTTCCAAACTTTTATGAGCGTGTGAATATAGAACTGAATCTCATAAAGATTCCCTTGTGTAATTCACCATCTTTCCCTGATTTTATTTTTCTCGCATGAATTTACTATTCTATTGATTCTCAACTTTACTGGTTGAATAGTACAATAACCGACACCACCACCATAACAAAAAATAATATCACTACTACTACTACTACCACTACTACTACTAATAATAATAATATCATCTTCTTTTTCGTCGTCATAAAATTTTGATCATCACAATCTTAGTTCTATATATTTGTTCATCTTTTTTGTTTTTATTTTTCTATCTTTAACCAACGAAATAATGACTGCGATTGGTGTTGCAAAATAGCAAGATTTATTGGTCACTTTGCCCATCATGCCGAGTTAAATATCTCAATAGTAAAGCTGTAATGCTTTTGTAAGTGTTCATGGGCTAATGCAAAAGTGATGTGGAAATTTAGTCTTTAAGGCATATTAATGAAATAATCTAGCATTTTTCTAGTATTTTTAAAGATTTGATCACAGTTTATTGTCTAAGGTGTTCCAGCGCAAGATGAATTCGTTGCTTGGACAATAATCAAGACTACATGGATGAGTTTAAGATAACTTAAGGTGATATATCTAACTTCAAGTTTTTCAAAATGTGGGTTGCAAAAGAAAAAAAATCTTATTTCTTCTTTTTTCGCTATCATATTTATAATTTTGTACAATACAGAAGTAGTGATATCTCTGAAACATAACCCGGATCATTTCAGAATCATAATTTAATTGCCGCCTAAGCAAAAGGCATTTCTCCCCACGTTTTACCAAGACTGTGAAGTCTGGCACTAAAGATGCGTGTAAAGAATACGATCATACGTGGAACAGAGAAAAACAAAAGAAAAAAATGAAAGAAAAGAAATGTTGGAATCTTAGAATAGTGCATCCAAACAATAAATAATGGGTCTATTCTTCTATTTTATGAGCTGGGATGGATTGCGCTTTCTTGTAAATTCAGTTTTAAAGGAACATGTTCGTTAATCGATAGCACGGAACTTGCTTGCAACTGGCCCGACCACGTTTTGATAACACAGTAGTTGTTGCATAAATGACTGCCGGCTACCAGCCAGGCCACGCATTGATACTACAATAGATGGTGTACTACAATTAGCCATGACATTTACCTGTCTACAACTGGCTAGGCCATGTATTGATAGCACTGTAGTTGCTATATAATACGGTAGTACCTGCCTGTAACTGACCAGGTTACATGTTGTTAGTACAATAGTTTTTGCACTGCAACTTGCCATGCAGCGTACCTATCTACACCTGTCCAGACCATACAGTGATATCAGAGTGGTTGCTGCATAGTACAGGCCTATAATTGGCCGGGCGATAAATTGTGAAAGATACGCATAAAAACTGAAAATGCCACACTGTTTTCAGTGTCCAATACCCAAAATTACTAACCAACGAAAACTCAACAGAGATGAGGACGTGAAGGCCAACATCCATCTTAGAAAAAAAAAATTCAATGATTGACAGTAAAAATGTGAAAGAGCATGTGCAAAATAAGTTATTTGTTACTATAAAATGATCCAACGCTATTGTTTTTCTAAATTAATATTTTTCAATCAGCCCCGCTAACTGAAACATCAATAATGAAGAGGGAAGACGGTTGCACATCACTTGCTCTTTATTTGCAAATGCAAAAGAAAATCAGTAAACATGAACGTATTTACAAGGCTGACAACCTTATTAAGTCAGGCGACACTTCCAATGATCTAATGAAAATGTCATTTTGCTATCAATACACTCTACCGTACTGTGCTAAAGAAAAGGAATAGCCATGATTTTCACAAAGCCATCTATCTACTTTACTATCGTTTCTAGAGTACTCACGGTCAAAACAAGTCAGTAAATGTCCGAAACGATACCCAAGACTGTGTAGATGAAGAAACACAGATTATTGTCCGCACACTATGGAATCTAATCCTTGTAATCTCACATTATTGAATCGAGTGGATACATCATTTATTTTCATAAGGTCAACGATGTCGTGTTTAAGAAGAAGAAATCCATAAGAATCAAATTAGTCGACTCAGTGATAGGTGGGAACGTAGACGGCTACCCAATGGATTCCTGGTCAATTACTGTTGTCTGTGTCCAACACAGGCTTGAACGTATTTAAGTTTTGGATGCTGAACTTTATCTTCAGCACACAGCACGGGCTTCCAAGAAGCTGTGCACGAACTGTTAGTCAGAAATTAATGAGGTTCCCAGATATACTTTTTATTATTATCATTTTTTATGAAGTTCCCAGGTATTCAGTTTTCTTCTTTTCACAGTGATGATAACTCATCAGTTTACAACTGAAATTTTAATTAAAAATATCTGTCAAGTAAGTCTCCGTAATTTGTTGCAAGAGAGCCTTGATGTGCTGCGTCTCCAGATAAGTTAGTGGTGGTAAGGAATGGTTACGAAAGTCTTTAAACCACTTTCTCAGAATCTTCTCTTCTGAGACGAGAGTCCATGTCTCTTCCAGATAATCCTCCATCTCGTCTTATGAACTCATCATCAAACATTTGTCGTGTTGCTTCTAAGATGAACATACGTTCATGTCCCATCTTTTCTTTTTCTTTCTTCTAATAAGTCTATGATTACTTCTCTCAAACTGTTAATTTCCAGTGTTTTGTAGAATACTGCATACAAAATGACGTTCACTGAGTTGGCCAAAGTTCTTGCAAGCTAACTTTCTACAAAAAGTGGCCCGATTCTGTAGGGTAGAAAAGTCATTCGCCACTGTTTTTTCTGGAGTCAAATCGAATCCCAACAAAGTATATCCTCCCTCATCATTTTTATACGAAATACCACGGCTGTTTTTGGTACTTAACTATCCTGTTTCCTCCAACAGTGTCATGTATAATCTCAAGTAATTTTCTGGGCAAAGATATATTCAGAGGAATCTGATACACATCGTCTGACCATCTCGTCTGAATTCTATCTTGGACACGTTAAAGTGTTGGAACTCGGAAGGATTTTGATTGATATCTCCTTTAAAGGTCGCGTTGGTTGGTGACGATGCCAATGAACAAACGTTTTTGGTAGCTGTCCTTGGAAACATGATATTCGATCTCAGATCGGAGTCCAGAAGGCAATGGTGAAGGTGTTCACTTGCACTCGATACTTGCTTGTCGCTCAGTTCAAAGGTTGACTAATGTCGTTTCCCACTTTAGGTTAGACTTCCACACGGCGTACGTAAAATTTGGCTTCTTTTGTACTCATTAGCAATAGACTTTAAATGGAACAAGATACAACTTTGATTCAGTCTCAGGCATACATTCTACTGCATTCCACAAATACTTGTCTTGCAACCACATATCCGAAAATGAACCATCCATCATTCTTAACGTAGTCCTTTTTTAATTTCTTTCGACGATCGTTAACTCCAACATTGTGAGGATCAAGATGTCTGTTCGTGGCTTCTTTCCAGTTAGCCAAGAGATTTTCCAGGTACGCTAGGTAAGGGTAAGTGTACATGGTGCTGCTCAACAGTTTGTTATTCAAGTACAAATCAACTTCACTGAACTAAGGAAGCATGAAATTATTGAAGGGAGCTACTCTGGCAACAGCGCCTGAATTGCTGTTGTCCACTTTGAGAACAAGATTTTCAAGTGCAAATAACTGCTTATTCAGCTTGATGTTATCTACGGTTTGCTCTGTGATTTCAAATGAAATATGTGCTGAATGTGTGTGTGTTTTGGAGTTTTAACGTAGCTTTAACAAATCTGCAGTCATATCGCTACGATGTCTGCAGCGTGGCAGTTTATAGTAATATCAAGCACTGAGGCGTCATGCCGCAGACATGTAGCATGATGTCCCACACCCTCACATTATCCTGACACCAGGCCGACCAGTCCTAACTCTAACCTCTTAAAGCTGAGTGCCTAGCTAGGCAGCTGTTAGTACCATTTTTATATTTCTTTGGTATTTCTCGGCCGGGGTTCGAACCCACGACCTTCCGCATCAGGGGACGCTCTAACCACTAGGCCACCGGAGCGGCAGATATGTGTTGAAGAAATCAAAAGACGACACAGGATGACATTCGACTGGTTGGGATTCTTGCATCGTCATCATCGTTGGTAGCATGCAAACAGATTGAGCTCTGACTTGTAACATTCACAAGTGTGTCGGGGCATACTTTTTTCTTATGTAATTAGTAACCGGAAACGCCCATTTGCTGGCAGTTGTTCTTCTTTTTTATTTTTTCTGAACATGTCTATGAGGTGTGAAGGGTTTTCGACGTCTCTTTCGCCATTGGCCTTGGTAGGGCGTAGAGAAGGAAGTAAATTTATAGGTGTGAACGGCGACCTAGAAGGTTTATTTTTCCTGTTTGAATAAAAACACTTTTTTCCTGCTCTCCTGTAAGCTTGTTTTGGACTTTTTGGTCGATGAGTACGTTTTGTTAAAATTATTTTCTATTCGTCAGAGTTGCATCTTTTAAAGCATACAAAGACTGGTGTAAGCGCACGAAAAGCTGAGTTTAACATACCTCCTAAACCATGTTCTCCTTGTCGAGCGATTCCTTGGTGCACAGGATTTATGAGTATCAATTCACTGGAGGGTCTTTTTCGGCCATGTAGTTTTAAGGCCACTTTTGCTTCGGAGAATACAATATTTTGTGCCCGATCTCCTGTCCAAATACGATTTACTGACAGGAAGATAATGAAGATGTAAAAATTCTTGGTGAACGTGATAAGTGTTCCTCCTTCATCGCAAGCAGGTATGACAGACTTCACTTTGAAAGTGATACACAAAACTGATATTTTTCCAAATTACTTAATCATTATTGCTTGAGATTATTTGTAACGTTTGTAAGGGTTTAACAATCTACCGTTGATAAAGCGAACAATTGCAGCCTGTACTACACAGATGTTTTAACCATTGTTATCTGAATTATCTGTATAAAGCTGATTAGTTAGGTCAGATGAGATTCCTGTAAATTGACAGTTTAGCGAAGTACATTCAGAATCTATCTCCTGAGTTACGAGATAGCATTTACAACTACTTTGTGCACATTCGACTGAAACACAAATAACAATTTTGCATCCGAAAGGGCACAGACTTTCTCATCATTAGTAACTCAATGTTAGAAGAAAACGAATTATTTTATGACATTTTCAAATTGTCAGACTTTGGCACACTGCGAAGACACGATATATGTCACCAATGTTACACTAAATTCATGGAAGACAGTCAATGACACTATTCAAAGACTTAGTAGATTACGAAGTACTGTTAAAAGAACTAATTCCACAAGAGAAAAAGATTCCATTAAATTTTGGATGCCGGGTCATGTGTGTGTACTTTCATTTCCCAAGAGATTCTCTGTGGCAAATTTATGAACAGTGCATGCAAAGACGTGGAAACCATTGGAATTTAACAGTGTTAATGTAGGAACTCGTTATATTTTTTGAAAGTCCCCTGGTGTAGCTGGAATGCGTAAAAAGCCTTCATTACCAACCGAATGACTTTCTTTCTTGGCTGGTCTGACTCTATTTGTCCAGTGGAGGTAGATGGTGATGGATATTGGTCGGTCATGCCTTCTCCGGAATCGCTAGCGCGAACATTTGCCAACACTTCTTGGAGAGTATTGGGTAAACAGAATATTGCTGTCGCTTAGCTTCTGGATATGTGTAATCGTTTTATGACAATATACTATTCAAATTTAATTTGACTAGGTTAGAACCTTTTCTCTGTATACAGAGTACCCCACCGACTTAAAAGAATAACCTTTTTCAGTTTAAAATCTGTGAAGATGGAAGGTCGAAACAGATCGCACTTCGAGTCAGAGATGTGTTCGAAAGTACAAATATAACAAGACTTCTGACTACTCCTATCAAGATAAAAGTCAAGATTCTTGCTATATCTATCAGGTAAAATGGATATTGACCTTCAGAATGTGCTGAGAATAAAAATAAAACAAAAGAAAGGAGCATTCCGAGGAAGAAACAGAAGAAAAACGCATACTAGTAAATAATATTAAGAAGGCGAGAATAGCAGAAAGAACAACAAAAGAGGAAGAACCCAAACTAGTAAATAAATTCCAAAGACAAAGACAGTAGAAAAGTAAAACTTTTGTGATGTGTTATGAATTCATTGTGATTCGTATTCACGAGAACATACTAAAAACGTAAGTGCTTCTTTGTCATGATTTGATCATTTAGGATGGATAAAATGCTCAAACACGTTTGTGGACAAAACAAAAAATCCCGTTGTTGGATAGTAAGAGTTGAGCGTTGGATAGTAAATGTGGAGTGTTGGATAGTAGATGACTGAAAGTTGCTCACTCTACCCTTTTCTTAATTATGGGGTGTTGGTCACTCTAAACTTGGTGCAGCTTTAATATTTTTAATATTTTGTTTCTAAATTTGTAAAACTGTTTATCCAAATTTTAAATTTTATTTGAACAATTTGTAAATACTGGTTATAATTTTAAACATGTTTGCCAAATATGGTAGAAGTTGTTATATTTTATTTGTAACAAACCTTTACGTTTTAACTTTCAAATTGGTTTTCTACAATTTTTAAATTTTGGGGGAATTTCTTTTAAATATTTGCTAATATCGTATTAGTTTGGAAATTGTAGTGTTACTTTAAGTCTCAACCATATTTTTTATTTTTACGTAGATTTTCTTAGTCTCCCCTTCAGTCCGTATTAGTTTTGTAGGTTCAGTACTACATTAGTCTAGCTCTACATTTTGACAGTTATTTCCTTACTTGTTTTAGTCTCTGCTAAAGTCCGTATGAGTTTCGAACATTTATATAAAAAAAAAAGCCTGGAAACACACCGGCAGAAAAACGCCCCCTCCTAAAAAAAAACGACGCACGAGTCTAATAAATTGGAGGCATTTATATAACTTTGTATATATCTTCTGTATGGTATGTCATATCTTTTATTTCAATTCGTACATAATACCTATTTTACCCATGGAAATATGGGCTATCATAAAAGACTCGGCTGTCATTTCAGATTTATTTTAGTTAAACTTTAGATCATGCTAAATTATCATTTTGAAAAAAAATGTCATAAGCACAAGTTAAGAATAAAACTTATTGTATGTTACTCCTCTATCCAATCCATAGTTGAACATCCATAAAGGAAATGAATGAAAATGATCGTGACCTCGTGTTCACGCGATCGTACAGTACTTGATTCCCCCTGTACCAGTAATATTCAATCCAATATCAACTTTCTTGACCCACTGTAATGCCGAACTGCCATTGTAAAAGTCCATAGCGATCGATACATTTCGTCTGGAAATTTTGCTGTGACAATTAATGTGTAGATCACTCAAAAATCACGACTGAATAAACATTGTTATAACTATATTGGGATTGAATTTTAAAAAATAAAATAAGTTTTATATTTATATCAGTAAATCAGTAACATGACCCGTGCGACTTTTACTACAAAAATGTAACAATGTCTCCAAGCTGAGGTCAAACACTTCTAACAATGTTACAATGTAATCTCAATGTTAAACTCCCGTAGGACTTTATTGTGTCCCGGCATTTTAAATTCCCGTTACACCACATAAACTGAGGTCAACCACTTCTAACAATGTTGCCATGTACGCTTAATGTTAAACTTACGGACAATTTTAAGATAGAGCTTCCAGTATGTCCGCATACTGGAAATTTTAGGATTAAATTTTGGATTATATTCACAAACCGTAAGTCATATTTCCTATGTTTACATTGTTTCCTAGGGAAATAAATTATTTTGCTAAAATTTACAAAGCTTGTTGACTTCACTCTTTTCTTTTGTTACATTTGTACGAGCCTACACGTAACACAGTTCATGAGAGTTAGGAGGGCCATAAGTATTTACTGGAATGATTTTAAAAGGGAAAGGTAATAAAAAATGAAATTGTAAAACAATATAGTGTCCTATTTCTGAATAGTTAGACAAAATTACGATTTATTTTATAGAAGTTGGAATGATATGAAACAAAGGCGAATTTTCATTGACAGCCAAATCCGATTACTCGTTTATCAGACCAAATTTAGTACGACAGCTTACGTCTTTGAATCCGCTCTATAGAGTCACAAAATAAAACCATACGCCATGGCTCGACGCTGCCATGTGCGGGCATTACGGAACGACTGACACAAAGGGAAACCAGCCATGTAAAATAAAATATTTGAAAGAAGTGTTTCTCCATAAGTATATTTGTCTTAAAAGGGTTTAATGCTTGATAAAGCTGTTTCCAAAAGATCGTGTTTTAGTGGGTGTTTAAAAGTACAGAGAGAGAGAGAGAGAGAGAGAGAGAGAGAGAGAGAGAATTTTTTCCCTGTACCATGTTGGTAGTGTGGTAAAGGCACACAATATAATCTAGTGTCTCTCGTCCGTGTAACATCAATAAGATAGGTGTAGCTTCGTTTCGTGTATACAGAATAAAGAGCCAGAAGAGAGAGAGAGAGAGAGAGAGAGAGAGAGAGAGAGAGAGAGAGAGAGAGAGATTGCTCTCCAGAGGAGTATAATGGTAAAACTGTATTGCAGCACGAACTTAAGATTAAAAAAGCCATTTAGAAAATTAGTAACACTAATTGTATCATTATAAAATGGCACGGATTAGAAGATACAAACAACTGGCCAATCGCTTCAGAGAGGACTTTCAAGTCATGAATATTTTATAGTAGCAATATCTTACCCTGGCAAACCTACGCACATTCCGAATCAGCGGCATTGATAAGCGCTGGTGAAGCGTAGAATATTGACCCTCTGTACAAAATCTACACGACGGTCACATTTCTACGGATAATAATGATCGCGGTCACTTTATACAACTAAGGTGTCAGTATTCTACGGAAGAAAATAGATATTTTCTTCTAATGAACCATAATGTCAATAATATAAAGATCTACGCCTTGGAGTAGAAAAATGTTAGCCCTATAGAGAACTGACCCCTATTGAAATGTCATCGATTTAACTAATTTAGCATTATCTCCTACCAGCGGCAACCACAGCTCAAGAACTGTGGGAATGACAGAGAAGCAATCAAGAGAAAAGCCAGCGGAACGCAGACCTACACTGCACATAAGGCAAAAGCGTGAAGAGCCGACTGACTCCATGCTAACAGTTGTTCATAACATAGAGGCTGAGGCTTCCCTTAGCGATATAAAGACAAAAAAATGAAAGGACAGAGAATCAGACGACCTGAGATAGTGGGGTGACGCTTTCATGGAATTAATTTAAGATATTCGTAAAGCCCTGAAGTACTGGGGACAAGGGATAAAAGCAATTTTACGGCCCTTTCGCGAGGGTGGGGGACCTACCATCTGTTTTCACCCACTGGGTGGATAATTCGTATTGTCTCTTGGACAGCCTGGACTTTCTACCCAATCGTTGTTTGCTTGCCGCATTTCTGGGCCAATATATGCAGGCTCTTGACAAACACCGACTGAATACCAACAAAGACCTTACATACGACGGGAAATTTGCTTGTTCCAACTAGTGACGAATGTGTCAAGCTGGTAATGTCATCGAGATTCACAACAATGTGTTCTGCCGGTTCGAGACAAAGCGACGCAAAATACAAGCCAAGACTACTATTGTGCTTCTCCTACACAATAATGATGTTGTAAGCAATAAAGTCAAGGCTTCTTGATCAGCTAGCTATACAGCAACTAGCCAGTCATGGTATAACCATGGAAGAAGTTATAAAAACTGACTCCATCCTTTCTCCTAAAAGCCATGACTTTCTAAGGGGAATAGTCAGAATGTATGCAGAGTAGCTGGAATGGGCTTTACAATTCTTTTAGAACTTGTGCCACACAAAACTGTGCCTCACAATTGAACCAAGGTATTTTGTCAGCTGTTCGTCTGGTAGCACTAAGGTCAGTAACTACGACAAAAATTAGGCAGTAAATCTCGTCTGCAGACTTGCCGGCAGACGCTATAGTAAGGTAAGACAAAGGCGAGAATTATCATTCAGCAAAGTTCGCTTGTGCAGAAAACTTGACCCAGATCTCCACCTAGTTGTTGACTATGTACAATCTGAGCTATCATATGGCCACTAACAGATTTCGTACTTCATTCTCACAACTTGTTAGCTCTCTGCGCTACACTGCAGTTGCAGTATATACGCATTGTGTCTTCACTACTTTGATGGAGCAGGAATCGTTGACAGGAGTCCCGATTTCAGTTTACAGAAACAGATATCTATTTATGGCAAGATGTGGGGCGCCGACGCATCGACGACAGCTCCAGCTTACCTGAACGCCTGCTATCTTGAGAGAAAACATACCTCGGGATGGTTGTATATCCACCTGCATCTATCCTCGGAAACTAGTAGAAAACTACGATGTATAGGGTGAGAATGAGTTTGCAAGACTGATCGAAGCAAATGTACCACAGAAGTGGTATATAAAAGCAACTGACGACTATCTGGCAGACCTGGTAGATGATGAAATATATGCACTCTAAAACGAACATTTCGGTAAATAAAATGCAAGCTAACACACCGCCACCAAAGGCAAGCCCTAACCTGGCTTTTGGACTTTATCCTGGAACTGGAAAAAGTACCGCTGCATTTAGCTGGGGAGAAACCTTAAGCGCATCACACGTACAAAACTGCTTATTGTCTGTCCCACTAACTCCTGTTGCAGCAGAGCAGCTACGAAACACGGACTGAACGTCATCACTACTCAGCCTGATTGGCCGCAGACGGGAAGGTGCAGAGAACGATGTCTTCATTGTCACAGCTAGAGTGGATCTTTGACTTCATCTTAAAGTACAAGAACTCACATAATTCTCAGAAACGGCTATCCGTCCTAAAATGAGCTTGTCTCACATACATTTCACATCAAGGTCGGCAAGTATTAAAACGATTAAAACGCGTCCCTGGCGCAAATTGCCTTTAAAACTCCAAGCTATACAATGACTCAGTAATGGACGC
>JAECUM010027403.1:0-10302 GCA_016617855.1 Megalonaias nervosa | reverse complement strand
ATATATATATATATATATATATATTGGTATTTCTCTTGACAGTTTAGAGAAGGATGTTGTTTAACATAGTGATGTAACAAATATTTAAAGTCCAAGAGTTTTGTATTTTCTGGTTTTCATTCATAAATCACTTTGAAAATTTAGGTATTTTAACAGCATTTTAACAGCATCAATTTTAATAACGTGTACTTTTGTACCATCAGTTAAGTCAACGTTTTGCTGACCTGTTTTCAGTCTTGTGAAAAACGACTGAGATTTCCAAAAATAATTATCTTCAAACATGGTTGACACATTGTTCATCTCTTTTTCACATGACAAGAAAAATAGAAAAAATTCTCCAAAAAGAGCTTATTAATTTGAAACCATGCTTTTAATCTTTTTCTAAATATTTTCTTACTCTAATCGAAAGCCAAAAGCATCATTAGTGCAAGTACTCTAATAGAAAGCTAAAAGTATGAGTAGTGCAAGTACTCCAATAGAATGTCAACAGCATGCGCAGTACAAGTACTCCAATAGAAAGTCAAAAGCAGTGCCAGTACTTCAATAAAAAGTCAAAAGCATGCGTAGTACGAATGCTCTAATACTCTAGTGTAAGTACTCTAATAGAAGTCAACAGCATGTGCAGTGTACGTACTCCGATAGAAAGTCAACAGCATGTGCAGTGTACGTACTCCAATAGAAAGTCAACAGCATGTGCGGTGTAAGTACTCTAATAGAAAGTCAACAGCATGAGAAGTTCTCCAATAGAAATTCAAAAGCATAAAAACTCTAATATAAAGTCAGCAGTACGAATAGAGCGAAAATGGCATCATCCATAACTTAACTGTGGGGCAAAAGTGAAGGTATAACTAACCTTTGCGAGTGATTTTAGAAGTATTCAAGAGGCAATGTACGGGTATTGATTCATTTCAAATTCTTTGTACTGTCATATATCTAATTTTATATGACCTTTCTCAAAATGAAAAATATTGTACATAAAATAGGAACTGGTCAACACAAAATTCTGTATTGTCCATACTCAAGACTTTACTCCTATTCAAATATTAATGTGTTATTTGCTTTTTGATTCAAGATTAATGTGTTGGTTTTGAAAGACAAATTGCGTATTTTATTATATATTTCATAATGAGACATTGAAATCTATCAGTGGGAGAAAAATAAATTCGTCACTGTGCAAATACCATTTTGGTGACCACAGTGGCGATCGCACCTTTGGAACTACTTTTCTTTGCCATTTAGGAAATATATATGCCCTGAAATATGTTTTATAAATCTGTATTTACATATTTTAGGCCTATTTCATTTCTTTTTTTCTTCTCCCCTACTCTGTTTGTATTCCTATAAATATAGTAACAAAATGTTTAAGTAGCGATTCTAACTCTCAACATAAACATAGTCATGTTTGGAAACGACACAGAAATCAGACATTGATGATTGTTGATTGTAAACCGAAATTACGAGACAATCTAAATTTGGGTGCAACCTCCGTTGTTGAGCTAACCTTCAAGAATGCCAAGGTAAAAATTTCACGTTTGAATGCAGAAATGAACAAAATAAAGAAACCAAAATCATTACAAGTAAAGTCACAATCATTAAAATCTTTTGTTTAAAGATGTTACGTTCTGAAATCTGTCTGATGTTTCCGTTCAGTGAACTTAATACACCAATCCTACCACAACAATGTTTAGTGTATTATTCAGCGCAAGAAAAGTGTTAACGAAAATAAAAACCTCTTCATTTACTTTTCGAAAGTATTCATTAATTTGACAAAATACGCATTGTGAAGTATTTTTGTACAAGAGACATTTGCAAAAGATCGCTGTCCTAAAACTTTCGAAAATTTCGGTACATCTTTTAATCGATATAGTAATGAAGTTGTTTGTCGAATTGGAGGATAAATCCATGCAGATCGCTAGATTTTGCTTAACAAAATACACCTTAGAAAGTAAATAAATGCTATCTTTAGCAGATAATACAATATAGTAGATTTAAGGAAATATTTCACTCAATACATTTTGTCCCACTTTACGAGTGAAATATTTTTTTATATGTACTCAAGAAACAGATATCCTCCATGCATTGTAGCAAATGTAGACTGTGTTTGCAGTATATTTTGTAGTTATAGCTCTGTAGAGTAAAGTCTGCATTCACTTTCTTGGATGAGACATGTGATACAATAAAGTGTTAGACAATTTTAGCATTAAAACCACTAAAAGAAACCATTTATATACAACTGATTAAATTTAGGTTACACTAGTAGATGTTAATTCTAAATTCTGCAAAATGCATTTAAAAATAAATAATTCGAGAACAATTAACCATCAGGATTTGATTTTCGCGTAAATGTTTTGTCAAAAGAAACGCGTTGAAAGTAATTGTTAAATAAGTGGTTTTAATTTAAATATTCCTAAAAACGAATAGAATACAAATGTTTGGCAATTCCAAAAGCTGACGCTCCAATAGACACAAGTGCATACTTCTCACTGCACTGGGAGTATTGTTGTTGGTATGGGTTTCACGCCATGCTTCAGCACATGATAGGCTATACATGGCGGCTAGTATATGTGGTCGAGGAAGAACCCGGAAATCCACGGAAAGGTACTTTGAAGCTTTCTCACGTATTCCAGGTTAACTGAACCTGAGATTCGAGCCCAGGCGAACAAAGGTTAAATGTCTGTGATCTTTACATGTGGGCACCTTAGACCACTCGATCGTCCGGGGCACATGTCTTTGTATTGAAAGTAGCTTACCTTCTATGACTTACTGGCAAATAGTGATCCACACGCGTTTAACTTGGCTATCAATATTGATCGATTAGCACAGAGTATAATTTCAAAGCGGTCCATGTTTTGTTCAAAGTCAAGATCATTCCATTTGAAATGTTTTCTAGAAGCCCGTGCATACATCTGATTGACAGTCTCGCACGTACTCATTTCTTACAATTAGACAATACATACTCTAGCACGTACTCATTTCATACAGGTAGACAACGCATACTCTCGCACATACTCATTTCATACAGGTAGACAATGGATACTCTCGCAATAAACATTTCATACAAGTAGACAATACATAATGTCGCACATGCTCATTTCATACAAGTAGACAATGCATGTTCTCGCACGTACACATTTCATACAAAGTGAAAAATTATTCCTTTTTGATTATTCGTCTATTCTAATCTTACACGTCTTCATGTCTTAACAATGATAAGTCCAGGGAAATAAATCTGTACATGGTATTTATGATCATTAATTAAAATTAGACGAATCCAGAGAGACCTGTATGTGATATTAATGATCATTAATTAAGATATGACTAATCCAGAGAGATCTGTATGTAATATTATTGATCACTATTCATGCATACAATTTCATGATATTTTTCTGATCTGAGCCATAAAGTGAGTCCTTTCCCTGTTACTAAATATACCATTCGCATTGTTTTATAATGCATATAGTTGTAGGGCAGACATGCTGTCATTTTGGATGACACCAACGCAACATCATAATATTGAGTTTGGGTGAAGACATAGTAATAAAATCTAAATAACAATCATTATTTTTGAAGACATTAATTATATTATTCATTTTCTGTTGGATTCTTTCCTATTGTGGGAATTTACGTAGTTTTCCTCTGATCCGTAAAATCGCGTATGAAAGCAAATTTAACTGACGATCTGTATTAACTGATTCCAAAGATTTTATTTCTCTAGAACCATTTGCTACCTATTCATATTCAGCTCACATGGTAACTTAATCTCCAAGCTCTAAACGATGCATTTCTTACCTTCTGGTATTAGGACTATACGGTTTTAAACTAAGTAACAGAAGGAAGCGAAACAAAGAAGATTATTAAAATGAACAAATAAATGTGTTTTTTATAAAGTAAAAATGTAAGTGCAACTTAAAGTATTGCGAATTAAATCCCAAATAAAATAAAAGTTACAAGTCCAAAAGTATTGAGTATTCTGAATGAATACCATTATTGAATGAGCTGATGTACCAGTAGTCTTGAATGAGCACATGTTCCAACAGTCTTGACGTAACACCATGCTATAATCCAGAATGTCTTGGAATGAATTCATAATAAACTCAAAATAGTGATTTTGTTCAAATGTCAATGAGCACTTTGTAATTCCAATGAATATTTTAAAAAAATAAATACATCATTCCTCTCAAAATATACCTGAACACAACAGAATGATTCCAGAGAATGAACGTAAAGGAGGAATGAATAAGTTTGTTTTTCATAATCTTATATGCAAACTTAAGACACAATAGCATGACCAAGATGTGGGTCAAAAGTTCCCGTCCAGAATGTTCTAAATTTTGTAAACAAGGCACGACTTTGAACTCTAATATCAGTAAACAAATCTAAAAAATTATAAAAGTCAGGTAGCCGATTTATAATCTACCGTCAGTCACATACAACGTCAAATATACACAATAAATTAAATAAACATATCCCTGGACAAATGCACAACTGTCCACATGTTTATGTGCGTTTCTTAATTAATATTATCCGATACATTCTTAATGTATAGTATCACACTGAAAATTCGCGAATGAAAGCAATTCTTCAAAGTTAACAATTCAACACGAACAAATTTTTTGTATCCGCATGACTTATAATCAAATAGATGCAAAAAAAAGAAAAATTTAAAACAATTTTAATGGTCATGGGGACACACTATGCTAATTCAGGCATTGAAACATAATCACATTATGATAATTAAGGCTTTCACATTCAAAAATATGAACGATAATTAGGCATGAATACATCTTCTTACTTAACAAACATTGATGATATTATTAGTTAGAACACAGCACTTTACTTGTCGGAGATCAGTTTAAAAAAAGAAAAAAAGGAAAAACAAAAGAGAAGAAAATGCAGATGACTAATGTTTGACTCTAGAAAAGAATCTTAATCTACTATTGAATTCAACAATTCATGGGGAAAAATACATCTTACCTTGACTGACCCAAATTAATATCAGTGATGTGAAGTATTACTCCTGATCATCTGCTCTCCTTTTCCTGCTATCGTTTTAGAATGCACTCGGAGAATATAAGCCACTTTATCGAAAGCCGCAGTAGTTACTCTGTTATGAAATCTTTAGTTCAATGGAGCCTCTTTGTCGAACGAAGCGGTAACTTATGTCTTGTAACAGTTTTCAAATTTACAAGAGCTTTCCAGAAATAGAGCGGTTATGTTTTCATGAAGATAATTACTGGCAATATCCGTTATTCGGTTTGCAAATGCTTGTTACACCCAGTTGCAAATGCCTGCTATACCTGATTGCAAATGCCCTCTATACTTTATTGCAAATGCTTCCTATACCTGATTACAAATGTCCGCTATACCTGATTGCAAACGCCCACTATACCCGATAGCAAATGCAATCTATTGTGGATTTCAAATGCCCGCAATTGCTGATTGCAAATGCCCTCTATACCTGATTGCAAATGCCCGCTATACCTGATTGCAAATGCCTCCTATACCTGATTGCAAACGCCCGCTATACCTGATAGCAAATGCCCGCTATACCGGATTTCAAATTGCCGCTATAGCTGATTGCAAATGCCCGCTATACCTGATTGCAAATGCCCGCTATACCTGATTGCAAATGCCCTCTATACCTGTAACAAATGCCCGCAATGCCGGATTGCAAATGCCCGCTATAGTTTATTGCAAATGACAGTTATTCCTGATTGTAACAGTAGTTTATACAAGTGGGCAAAGGGGTATGCCAAAACAAAGAGTTCACTTGAGATATCACAACGTACGCATACCGCAATACTTTCATAATACGAGATGTTAACTTTGTACCAGCAATGTTTGTATATGGAGAATTGTCCATCTTATCTAAATAGATATATGCGAATCCTTAAGTACTTCTTCAAATTGCTAAGCACAAAATACCTATATTCTTAAAAAATATACTAATTAAACATTACCGACTGCGAAAGATTGAATTATAAAAACTGGGGTTCTAGTGTGGGAACTATATACTATTGATCTCAGGAGTTTGATAAGTCTGGTATTACTCTCATTCAGTTCATATCAATGCCCTTTTTTCGATTTGTAACTAAAAACCAGACCGCTTTGGTAGCTTAAGTGGTAAGAGAGTCCGCCTTGGATGCGGGAGGTCACGGCCTAGTTATACAAAAGATTTATAAAAATGGTACTCGCTTTGAGCTTAGGACTGATTGGCCTGGTATCAGTATAATGTAACTGGGTGGGACTAATATAATCTATATCAGGGGTCTCAAACACGCGGCTTGTGGGCCGCATGCGGCCCGCCAAGCCGTATCCTGTAGCTCGCAAAATGATTGGCGTCAAAAGGTGTCATGAGAGAAAACTAATGTGGTGCGGCCCTTAGGCCATAGAAAATGCCTTCATGCGGCCCTCAGGGTGGTTTGAGTTTGAGACCCCTGATCTATATTGTGGCTTGGACCGAGACAGAGAAATCCCAGTCAAGGGGTTATATTATTTGTCTCCCCACGAGGCTATGCCGAATGAGGAGACAAATAATGTAACCCCAGTACTGGGACATAGATTACTTTTCTCACCCAATTTTTTCCAATTAAATTAAAATAGCCCAGCACCTTTGAAATTTAGTTAGTAGATTCAACACCCAGTATTTATCAGGTGCAGCTATGGCTTCTCACTCTATATCAAGGTCATCAGGTTATGAAAATCTGAATAATTATCTAAGTAGAATCTAGCTATATATACCGCTTTTAGGAAAGTTAAAAAATCTGACCTCTCTACCCTAAAAACACAAGTTCTACGCACGATTAAACTACTGTATCACATTTAATCGGCGGATATCATATGTAATTGACAATAAATAATTACTATCTTTTATTCGGTCCAGTTTTAACTTTCGTCTGTTCTAATTTGGAAACCGTTCTATGATAAGCAACGGTACGATACTATGCAGTACAATATGCCTACCGGGTACAGTTCTAACGAAGTGTGCAATAAGATCAGGACATTTCTAATTCATTACTTTCTTGGAAATTTATATTTTCTGTCCTGGAAATATAACATAACACATTTCTGGTTTTTGACGGCTTTGCAAATGTATATGAGAGAGAGTTCTGTTTTGTGTGGCTAGGGATGTGTATTGCCTGTGTGTCTGGAGCTCTATTAAATGTGTGTGTGTGTGTGTGTGTGTGTGTGTGTGTGTGTGTGTGTGAAAATGTTTTTTATGGTGTTACCAAAGTTGGAGAGACTTTAAGTTACTTTATGAGTGAATTTATTTTTTTGCATACATGTTGTTATTGTTGTTGTTGTTGGATTTCATAGTAACTCAGTGAGGCACAGCCAAAGACATCGTGGCTTTCTTTTTAAAAGTAGTTCCTAGCACGTGGACACCACGACTGAGACGACAGGTCTGCGATAACTAGACCGAGATAAGAAAGATAAGGTTAGTAAAACAGGTAGATTTCTCTGTCGCATGGGTGAGAAAGGATGCTACATGTCTGCGGCATGATGACCCATTACTAGATATCACTATATACTGCCACACTGCAGACATCGTAACGATATGACTGAAAAATTGTTAAAGCTAAGTTAAAAATCCAAATCACACACGCTCACACCAAAGGCTAAAATACATATTTCATTTTGATCGGAGTTCAGCAGTTACTTCGCAAACATACATGTATGAAGACATAAAATAAATGTTTGAAACTGCTTCTTATCTTAGAACAATTGCTAAGCAAGCCACAGAAACGCTTAAAGTAAATTACGAGTTTCATCACACCCATTAAATTCGAGACTGGTAGACATGTAAGAAAATAACGATATGTGAACTTAGTGTCCTCTATACCCCTCACTTAGACAAATGAATATCATTTTGTCTTAATCTGTCCTCTGTACACCTCATTTAGGCAAATGAATATCCTTTAGTCTTAATCTATCCTCTGTACCTCTCACTTATGCAAATGAATATCATCTTGTCTTAATCTTTCCTCTGTACCCCTCACTTAGAAAAATGAATATCATTTTTGTCTTAATCTTTCCTCTGTACCCCTCACTTAGACAAATGAATATCATTTTGTCTTAATCCGTTCTCTATAGCCCTCACTTAAAAAATGAATATCATTTTGTCTTAATCTATTCTCTGTACCCCTCAATTAGAAAATCTTATACTGTTCCCTATTATTGGCGGAAACCAAGCATCTACAAACTACTTCGATTGCTTAAATATAGGTAAATATATGCATATTGCGTTCCAACTTACATCATCTTCTCTCCATATCTCTTTTAGAGGAGTTATGTGCACGCATTAATTGATCGTTATTGTTCATTCATTTATGCAACAATGTATTGTATATGGATTATGAAATGTATTGACTATGTGCTTTCTTGCATGCGTCAAAGCAATACAATTCTCTTCTCTTCTGTCCCTAATATACTTACAGTTAACATTAGCTACCAGGTCATACGACGTCATTATAAGGAGGCAGTTATGCTTATATTAATGCGCTCTTTTACTGTTTATCACTTTCGTTAATGACATCATTTATGATGCACATAACACTATTTGACTGGCTATAAAAGCTGTCAACTGTTTAGAAAGGAAACATAATGTAGAAAGTCGAAAGAAAACATATTGTCATAACGTACGTCAGTATGTACGAATAGTGTTCATTTACATCCTATTTTAATTTACGTCTTAGGCTCGAGTGTATGGAGACGGTCATAATTGTTTGTACACAACAGTAAACTAAAAATGCACTGAATGTATTACTTGTCAAACCTTACATTATTTGTTGAAAGAATAACACATACTGATCTCTCAACTCCAAACAGGCATTGTATCAGTTACCTCCCTTGGGACGAAAAACGACTCCTCTCTGTTCGACTGACATATACACATTATTTAATTAAAATCTAGCCAACTTCTAGTGGTTTATTTACAATGAGAAACGATCCACCTCAATAACCCATTATATATATATATATATATATATATATATATATATATATATATATATATATATATATATATATATAGAAGAGAGAGAGAGAGAGAGAGAGAGAGAGAGAGAGAGAGAGAGAGTATGTATCACATCAATAATGGATTGTATATCTTGATAAATGACCATTCCTAGCGTTTTCGTAATGACTGCATAATTATGCTTCCACGCATTAAAAAAGAAGTGGTCATATGGATAGTTTGTAAGACCTGCCAGCTTTACCGTTTATTTTTGTATAAGTGTGTGTTATTTTTGCGTATGGGTGTTGTTTGTGTGTATGTGTTGTTTGTACGTACGTGTGTATTGTTTGTGTGTATGTGTTTTGAAGTTTCAGCTCAATCACAGTTTTGTGTTCTTGATACAATTGCACTATAATGGCACCTTCGTATGTCAATATTTCCAAAGGAAGACATAGCTAAATCTTCTAAATGGGGAACCCCAGAGACCTTAACGTGGCTCATATTAATTAACAACAGGAAATGGATCGAAACAGGCCATAATTTTAAATTATTCTTTGAACTCGCCAATGTCTTCAACCATGCATTTGCATTATTTGACCAGAGACTCTAAAATAAGCGACTACCGTGAAGCAGACGCATGCGTAATTGTATTGTATTGTAACTGAATGATTAAGTGAGCTCCTCTTTTTACGGATAATATAGAACCTGATCGTCTCTCGCAACCTGGCAACAACGTTACATTCTATTCCGAATTTCCCCGATGGAATGACACCTCTTAAATTACAGGAACTATACTGGATACTGCAATTTACAACTCATGAAACATTTAGTCTGTATTAAACGTTCTAACTTTCCCAATGAAACCCGAATGTTTGATTTTATTGATTTCCTTTACGTAGAACGACCACTTTATGTGTTCGGATTAAACCCTATAAAGAAACAGAAAACTCAACGATACCTTCCATTTGAATTTCGTTCAGTTCAGATGAACTCAAGAAGTTGCCGTTTAATAAAATATTCGTATTAATTGCAATGTTAATTTAAGACGTCATTGCATTGGGTACATGACGTCATGAAACTGTATTGCACTCGGGTACATGTGCGTTGCATTTGAAACAAAAGAAATGTTGTTACTTTGCGTGGAATATCAATTGGTTTTATGAACATTGAAAATATATTTCGAGTTACAAAATTAAGTGAAATTTGTCTTCTCGACTTTATATTCTAAAGTTTACATTCTCTGCTGAAGTGTTGATATGGAGGAGTGTGTGTGTGTGTGTGTGTGTGTGTGTGTGTATGTGTGTGTGTGTGTGTGTGATTTGGATTTTTAACGTAGCTTTAACACG
>JAECUM010027401.1:0-17028 GCA_016617855.1 Megalonaias nervosa | reverse complement strand
AAAATAATGATAAAAATAAAGTTATAAACAATTGCAATTATCATTTTGATGGTTTTTCTTCAGAGTTTATCATGGTATAAACAGTCAGTTGCTGAAACACAACAAATAATGCCCAAAGAGCCTGTAATCAAGATTTCTACAAATGCAATAGTAACATTTGTGTTCTCCATATTGCCTCCAGTCATAATTTGCAAGTTCAAAACTGCAGAAAAACGTTAAAAATGAAAAGAGTCAACTTGCAGCATTTTTACGACGTGCGAGTATCTCTGTCATTTTGATTCGTAAAAGAATTTTCCAGCATACAAGATTGTAGCATATGTTACGTCAACTTGTGTGATGCATACAAAAGTCTGAAACTGAAATATCCATGTTTGCTTGCAATATCTTTTGTTGCCCTGTACAAGCTCTGAACAAAATGGGAATTCTCATCTTGCCCAGCACTCTTACAGCCTAATATTAACATCAAGTATGTGATGGATGTACGATAAAGTTTCAGCTTAAACGTTTTGGAATAACACTGATGGACTGGAAATTAAAAGTGTCCTCGAGACCAGAGGTCGCGACCTCAGGTTGCTAACCATGATACATGGTCAATCCGTACCCAAGTCGTATCGTACCCAGTAGACATTGGTCGTTTCATACCCAAGGTGATGTCGGCTGTTACTCCCTCGTACTTAAACTGTAGATAGTTGTATACTATCCAGACTGCCAGACCATTTTTCATTAGACTGCAATACATACTTGTGCAAAAGTTTTGGACAATTTCACCCATGACAAGAAGCTAACAAGTTAGTGACATAAGACAAATTCGCATTTGAAATAACCTAAATTAGCGAGTGAAAATTTATTTCATTGCATGGCATAATTTGTTTTATTTTGTTATCCTGTTAAATATAATGAACATAATAATCTTGCAGAGAGAGAGAGAGAGAGAGAGAGAGAGAGAGAGAGAGAGAGAGAGAGAGAGAGAGAGAGAGAGAGAGAGAGAGAGAGAGAGAGAGAGAGAGAGTAAATTTAACTTGGTACTGCATTTGACATATATTTACTTCTGTATTTTAAAGCTATGTATCTAATGCTTGAAATAACTGAATAAACTTAGGCATGCTTGGATTCTGTCAATAATAAAACATACATAATGCGCTTCATGTAATACGGGACACATCTGTCATCAAGGCAATGCCTAAAATCGAATATGTAACAGTTTCGAATATGTAGATAATATATTTTATATAATCGTGGTGGTCGTATTTGTATTTAAATGTGTGCAATAAACAAATCTAGTTTTGGGTACGGAATGGCCATAGCCATGGGGTTCGTTACGAAATGACTTGGTTACAGAATGACTAGTCCTAAATGTAAGACCTCGACGCTGATATTTATGTTTTGTGCCTCTGGGTCTTACTACCTACCGAACGGCGCTGTGTAGCATGTTTTGATGTCTACTAACATCGTAACGAAAGTCAAATTGTCAGGAATATCTCACGCAACTGGAAATCAATAACGTAGATTGTCTACAAAGGAAAGGCATAATGTTTTAGTCAGACTTTACTTACTCTGATGTCTTTTCTCTAATAAATTCAAAATTCTTGCAAAAGATATGGACCTGTTTTAAAGTTTCGTTGGCCTACATATCAGTTGGCCGGAAAGCGATGAAAGCCGGGAATGCAGAAATCGGGTTAAGTTGAAATATTATTCTTTAACGAAAGGAATTAAAATATATTATGCCTATTGGAACTGTAAGCAACGTTTCGTTTCGTTCGAGAAACATATATCCCACATGAACCTACTTAAACCTACTTCGGAATACCTAACTACTGTCGCATTTCAACAAATTCAAATGCATGTTAACGGAACATGAAAATATATGCATGTGCTAGTGTCAGATTTTTATTCCACCAGGATAAAAACGGCACAGTAAGTATATTAATTACATATCAATTTTTGGAAGAATGCCCATATGGGCTGCCAAGTGTGTGAGATATTCCTCAAACTTTGATTACTCGTTTCGATGTCAACCGACATCGGAACACGCTATACAAGGCCGTTATTTGGGCAGCAAGACGTAGCACTAAAACGTAAATAACATGTGATTCGTCTTACAATGTAGGGCCACAGAATGACCTGATTCGGGGAACTACTGTATAAGAGACACTTAAACAAAATTTATTTATGACTGGTCCCTTTCTATGAACACCATATACTATAGCATTTCTTTTGCTATAAAAATCAATATTAATAAAAACTAGACCCATCATTTTTTATTCTTTAGATTGAAACCCTTGAAATCTATTAAAATTCAAATAATATTAAATATGGCGCCTGACAAGTGTTTCAGCCGGGAAAGTATGAACCTATCAAAACAATATCGAAATATAAATTTCTGCCCCATGAATGAGCATGAGGCTGAGTGAAAAAAAGGATGCAGACATGGTTAGATGATTATTTAAATGAAAGCGCATTAACAAAAGACTTATAAAAGCACCTACGTGCGCGTGGATTCCCAGATTTTTTTCCAGCCCACCAGTGCCACTGAGGATCATTGCAAAGAAAACATGGAGTATCCGTCAATGAAACGAGGGCTGGGGGTCTAAACTTTAACAATACAACACTATTTTGTTACAGGTGAGACACCATCCCCCTCGATTTATTTACGGATATTCATCATTCTCTTTGCCCAGTGCCATAGCATGGTACGGGAAACAAAAGACGCGCATGCGCGTAGACAGTATTACCAACTTAGTGGTCTCAACACGACATGATTAGTTTCGATGCGAGAACATAGCGAAGCAAAAGATGGAATTGGGGTTGGTTGGAATAAATATTTTTTTTTTTTTTAAAATAAAGTAGGCATATTAGATTTTATTTATATGGTTTTCGGAAATGGGGTCTTTTGTAACTGGGGTCTTTGCGAGATGAGACCCCAGTCATGGCGGAGAGTGTTATTTAAAGACCCCACTTTCTACAAAACACACACACACACACACACACACACACACACACACACACACACACACACACACACACACACACACACACACACACACACACACACACACTAAAGCATTCAAAAGTTTTGTCCAGAAAAAGTCTCTAATAACTTCAATTTGACCTTTGAACTTTGAGGGACCAAGGCTGAAATTTCCATGCAGTTCTCTGCCATTCAATATGTATTCTTGAGTATTGTTGATAAACTAGAATTATGGCAAATGAAGGGTGACAAAAAGATGGAAGCTTGTAAAGAATATGCAACTTTGAGTGACTTGGAGGAAGAAAATAGCTTGATATACAAGATAAACGCAATATATTTATCACATTTGTTATTTACTAGCCAAAAGGCACAACTGATTCACATAAATTGGTCAATGCACAACATGCTGTCACAGTTTTATCAATTATTGGAGTTGTGTCACTTCTGCAATGGAGATAACTGGTATTGTACTTTGTAAAATGGTGTAATTGTTTCTCACAAGACCAATTACTCTTTCCACGTGTATTCTGTTGTGTCCCATTTCCCTTGTTGCCTCTAACTCGACTGGTGATAGCTGAGTTTTTCTTTCTGCACACATTAATCCCACACTTTCTTTAATGTCGAATCCCCTATTGGCAAGTACTAAATCTCCTGGCACAATTCGTTTTTAAAAGACCACAGTTCTCAGCTATATATTTGTCTGATATTCTTCCACCCCATCTCCTGGAGAGAAAAGAAACTGCATCCTGTGCTGTAATTAAAATCAGAAATTTCACTGTGGTGTGGTGTTTGTAATTTGACCAGGTTGCTGCCCTAGCCAATAAATTGGATAGTGTCTCAATAATACCTCAAAACAGTCAATCACTATTAATACTCGGACAGCAAAATGTTTTCTGAATTCCATCGGCATTGAAATCAGTAATTGTTCTCTCTCTCTCTCTCTCTCTCTCTCTCTCTCTCTCTCTCTCTCTCTCTCTCTCTCTCTCTCTCTCTCTCTCTCTCTCTCTCTCTCTCTCTCTCTAGCCACAGAAGCAAAGACTTCGTCTTAGCTTTCATTATATGAATAATGTCTGAAATTAATGCTTGGCTTGTACAGCTGAAAAAATGTGAACTCTATACCCAAGGTCCTGCACACTGAGATTTATTCTAAGTTTCATTATTACCAACATGAACTTTTCAGACTTACTTAGGGCACTTTTAGAAGTCTCGTGAATACTTGGAGACAGAAACTGGAAAAGTGCAATCAATACAGTGTACTTTAGTCCTGTAAAGTGTTTGAATTTCTCTGGATTATTTTGTAATGACTCTGGTGAAATCCTAGTTTTATTAAGCTTTTCTCTCAATGTCATTTTCTCCAAACGCAAACAATGCAGCTCATCTCGTATCTGACTTGCGATGTCAGGTTCATTCTGCAGATGCTCTAAAAATGGCCTTTCAAGATAGTATTTCAGGCGAAATGAACACCGAGGAGCATTACCTATTTCTTTGCCTGAACCTAGTATACAATGTAATTTATATAATTGCGGTTGGTTTTGCAAATATATTAATGCTTCAGCAACCGCATGCTGAGACTTTCTTTCTTTCCTCAGTTTAACTCTTTGGTACCGCTTAACATTTGCTTGAGACGCTTGTGTCTGCTTTTGATTGTACCAGTCTTAAGCAGGGTGCCCAATCTGGATTTGTACAATCGTACAGGTCAACCTTCTTACCTGAAATAATAATATTGTGCATACAGTATATGTATATTTTGATAAGAAAATATGTATCTCTGATCTTAAACAAATACGTTTAAAATCTCTGGTCTGCTTGGTTATTTATCGGGCTCTGCCACATGCTTATTACTACTGATTAGCCGAGAAAAAATGTGGTATTTCAAGCAACTAATATGACTGATGAATATATAAATAAACTTTGCTATTGCATCAATTTCATCAATCACAGATGTACATATATCGAATATGTAAGCACTGTTACAAGTTAGTGCAATTAAAACATTATATAGAGTTTACTGATTGCATAGATATTTTTCCCACCACATCTCTCTCTCTCTCTCTCTCTCTCTCTCTCTCTCTCTCTCTCTCTCTCTCTCTCTCTCTCTCTCTCTCTCTCTCTCTCTCTCTCTCTCTCTCCCGATCGGTCGATTAGCCGTGGCCAAAGTCAGAAATGTGTTAATCTAGGTTGAAAAATGTCATTTTTTTGGGCAACAATAGTTTGGAAGCAATTATATATTTTCCAATACCTACCAGTTATAAAATGATCCGATTACACCTTATGATAATGTTTAGTTCGGTCTGGCTTATATCCTTCGCGATTGATCCGGGCGAGCCAAAGTGCACATGTCTCCGTTTATAACTGTCCTGTTTTTTTTTGTTTGTTTTTTTTTAATTTTATTTTTGGTCCCTGATTATAAATGACTACTGGAATGTCAAAGACATGCCGCTGAATGATTTTTTATCAGCACGGTTTGTGTAACCCCAAAGAACAGAAAAGTTCACTATTGTTAACGCGATTGCGTCTTTTCACTACAAAAGCTCGCTATACATCATGGCGGACTGCGGAATTCTGGGTAGTTGTGAGACTTCATCGGAAAACGCTCTAATTCCATGAACGCTAGCTGGGTAGCACTGGATTATATCAACGGGAATAACGTCATTGGAGTCGTAGTCGGTGTTCCAAGCCCTCGATTTTCAATACAACACGCGAGACCGTTAAACATTCTCGATAAGACTCGTTCGTAATGGTTTCCAGTTATTTTTGCCATGCAAAATACCAGATCACTGATTCTTTTAGAAATGACCTGGTGGTGATTTCACTTATCTTATTCTATCTGGTTGAGATCACTGGTGTATGGCGCGCAATATTTTTCAACTTACGTTGAAATACTTCATTTGGAATCACAAAATGATCCCATCCATTCACTGTCCCGCCCGAGCATGTAGACTCTCCACTTTCAAACAAGCAAACATTTTCGATCTGGTATGAAACTATTAATGGGGCCCCTTGAGCTCCGATCGTTTACCAGAATTATAAAGAACTTCCCCGCCGTCATTGTGAGAACGATTCGCGTTTAGATGGTATTTTCAAGCGCAACAACGTCTTTAACTTTTGCGCATCGTTCTTGAACAACCGCTTTAAGTAACACTCAATATTTCTTACTTTTGTTCATACATTTGATTTAAGACGCTAGTTATTGCCCATGGAAAGTGAACCAATGATATCCGCGGTCAGTACATCGTTCATGCGAGTATTAAGGTACATACGTTGCCCACCGCGTGAAACAACCCAGTCGTAATCGATAAAGACAACATGGGTTACATCAACAATCCATGTGGAAAAAGGCCAAGAGCGATATTTTTTGAAATTCTGTCTTTTGTGTTAAGACAATATCTAGGCAGCACTGAAAATTGTTTTGGAATGTTTTCTCCATGAGCAACATTCTTGTCAAAATCTTGCATAGATTTAACTAGCTTAACGGAATTTGACTCAGTTTGTGACAATCATTGAAATTTCTCTTGCTGATGAATAATTTTCTCAATTAACTGATCACAAAGAATATTTCCCAATATCAGATAGAGGTCACATATTTTTCAATTATATATATATATATATATATATATATATATATATATATAGTATATATATATATATATATATATATATATGTATATATATATATATATATATATATATATATATATATATATATGTATAAATTGTTACGTCCGGGAAATGTAAACTTAAATAACAAGACAAGGCAACCCAGCAAGCGTTCAAGTTTCCAAGATATAAATTTAGTTAAATTTAAAAGAAAACCCAAACAATGTGAAAGAATTAAAATAACTTCCAGTGTATTAATTTGTTGAATGTAATCCCTATAAACCTGAAAATGTTCTATCAAGTTCTCACTAACCGGGAAACTGTTCTAAGGCAATCCAAACGTGGCTTATATAGTGTTTGTTTGTTAACGTGATTAACATTACTGATTTATGCAGAATTATCAATCCAAATATTTCTGCTGCAGTGTAATATTATGAATGTAGACGATCATTGAAATCCTGGAAAGTTTTACATAATCCGATAGAAATATATATATTTAAAATTGTAATAATAATCACAACATTCCAAGGTACTGACTGTTTACATCGCTCAGTATTCATTCTGCTATCTCCAATGAACATATTATCAATGAATTACAAGGTGTCTCTAAAGACTCTTACAAACGCTATGTATACCTGAAGGGGTATAAACGTAATGTGCGTATTTTCATTATATAGTATTCGTTTGCGCTTCACATAATCATCTATCACTCTTTAACAGTCTCGAACATTTAGCTCTTACTATTTCGACACAATTCAAACAGGCATAAATAAACAGCAATACTGTTTTGATCTTCAACCCATGTACATTTAGACATCTCTCTCTCTCTCTCTCTCTCTCTCTCTCTCTCTCTCTCAGGACTCTATCTGTTTATCTGCATGGTAAACACATACTAATCCCACGTTCGCCTTTAGTGAAAGTGTAATATTAATAAGTAATACTAAAAATTAGTATATCAAATAAATTAGGAAATTATTTTATTTTTCGGAATTTGAAATTGTTCAATTTCCAATGACCTGTTTTATAGATAGTACAAGTTTCATACTGTTTGTTATGATGAGACATTCAAACCTTATTCTCGTATAGGGTAAAATGGTGCATGATTATATTTTTATAATATTGTTTCTAAGCTTATGTTTTTATAGGGTAATACATGCTATGCTTTATACTTGTATAACATGATACAATCCAACCTTATCTTGGTATAAGGTAAGACACTATATGCTTCTTCTGGTATAGAATAAGACACCATGATATTATATTTATATAATATTATACTATCTAACCTTATTCTGGTATAAGTTAAGGGACTCTATGCCAATTCTGGTATACAGTAAGAGATCCTAATATTGTGCTTGTATAATATTATAATATCTAACCTTATTCTGGTATAGGGTAAGACACTCTATGCCAATTCTGGTATACAGTAAGAGATCCTAATATTGTGCTTGTATAATATTATAATATCTAACCTTATTCTGGTATAGGGTAAGACACGCTATGCTTATTCTTGCATAAGAGTAGACTTTTTAACCTTATTCTGGTATAAGGTGAGACACCCTAGTCTTGTATTTGTATAAGATGAGACTTTCTAACCTTATTTTAGTATAAAGTAAGACGCCCTAGTCTTGTATTTGTATAAGATGAAACTTTCTAACCTTATTCTGGTGTAAAGTAAGACACCCTAGTCTTGTATATGTATAAGATGAGACTTTCTAACCTTATTCTGGTATAAATTAGGCTTTGTTTTATAAGATTAGACTTTCTAACCTTATTTTGGTATATGGTAAGACACGATATGCTTATACATGTATAAGATTTGACTCTCTAACCTTATTCTGTTATAAAGTGAGACACCGTAGTCTTATACATGTATAAGATAATATTTCCTAGTCCTATTCCGGTGATGGATAACACACTATAGTCTTAGAGTTGTTGAAGATGAGACTTTCTATCCTTATTCTGTTATAAGGTAAGACGCTATACTTATTCTTGTATAAGATGATACTTTCTAATCTTTTTCTGGTATAGGGTAAGTACCTTAGTATTTTATTTGTATAAAGATTATATTTTTTTTTTCTAACCTTATTCTGGTATACAGTAAGACATCATAGTTTTACATGTGTATGTGATTAAACGTTTTAGTCCTATTTTGGTACTGGATAAGACAATTTAGTTTTATACTTGCATAACATAAGACTTTCAAGTGTTATTCAGGTATATAGACTCTTAAGTATAAGAAGACTTTTGTAATAAAATCATATTTTATGTTAAGAGGTAATGTACTATATATCTATCAATTATATATCTATCCTAGGATTTTTTTATCTTCAATTATTATGTTACAATGACTACAATAACAATTCAATTTGGAAACATACATATATTGAGTTATTGTTTTAATTATCATTATGTGGGGGTTTTGTTATTTTTTTATTACATTGTTTCATTCCAATTTCAACTCTTTCGCCTCATCACCTAAGCCTTTTGCTCCCTTTTAATTCTTTTCAACTTTTCTCGTTAGTAACTGAATTAAGTTATTGTTTTCCACAATTACACCATTTTTTAAAATTGTTGTTTCGACATTGACTTCTGGCATGGAATTCTCCAACGGTGCTTCTTTACAAAAGTCCACCAGTCTTTCCGGAATATACTTTGTCGACATGTAAATGTGAAAATAAAGAAAATAAATGTCATCATTTTATTTTAATATTGACTAAATCTAGTATATGTAATGTCACCTAAGCACAATTTTTACAATCTATTAATTCATGTATTACTTATTATTTTCATTTAATAGTTTAATTTTATTTTGATTACTTTATCCTGTTATAAACTGTCAATTGCCGACGCACAGAGCAAATAATGCAAGATAAACTCAGAGGGAAGAAATTAAAATGTCATAAATGCTATTATTTATATTGATATTAAAAAGTGTATTGCTATTTTGTTTGTTTAAAATATATATGTACTATGTTTTAGAGCCTTATTTTAGCTGATGAATTCAAGCGGAGTGCATCGGCTACATAGCTATTTAGAGAACAGGGTATTATCCACAGTAATAGCTATGTCAACATAGTAATATAACATAACAAAATATCTACCAGTGGTAAGAGATATAAAGCTCGTAACATTCCACAGTATGGTATTGATCTTTTATCTAAATTGCTTTATTTGATCAGAGTAAACATTCAACATTCAAAGCAAAGTATATGTTACTTTGTTTGACATATACATTGCTCTTGGATTTGATGCTCTCATGAGTTCTTTGTGACTTGTCCGAATCATTATTGTCCAGACAGGTGATTAAAAGTTTTTAGCTTTCTTAAATCTCTTATTGTATTCATTATCATTTTAGGCTATCTACAGGGGCTACTTTACAAATGAAATTAATTCTATCATTAACAAAATTAGTTTGGGGTCCAATAGTAAAACAGTGCAATAAGTTCACCATGATGGAGGAGTAGCAGGATTTTAACCCCCACCACATAGTAGCTATCAAGGACAGCTTCTTACATTATAGGATTGTGAATCCAAAATTATAATGTTAGTCGCTGAACCCTCCAACACTTATATCAATTTATCCATAGTTTAAAATCATTTTTAATGATCCGTGGTGAACGTACTGTACAATATTGCCCCAATGCCCTTCTATGCATATTTTGAGTTTCCAAGCTTTTTTCTAACCTAGTCAAAGAAATAAATACTAATCATCAGAAAAGTTAAACTTAATTGTTTTGTTTTGTTTTTGTTTTGTTTTTTCTTTTTTGTTTTTTCGGGGGGGGGGGCTATCAAATCAATTTATTAACTTTAATAAATAGAATACAAACCCATCATTGTGCCAACAAATATAGTCCCGACCAAAGTTGAACTAATATTAACTTTTAAAAGTAGATTATACTTTTCTTACAAACTATAAATCAAAGAGCAAGTGTCCTTCCAAATAAACAAAACATTTTAAAGACAATATCATTTTTCCACAGTGTTCAATGCATGTTATGCCACATTATTGTATGCACTATCCTTTTGAGTACAGTTGACGATCCATGTTTATGAAACGTAAAGTGTCACATTACATTATAGCGACATACATGTGAAAGAAGGTTACTGGATTCAGCAATTCCCATATATACTGTAATGTATTTGTGAAATGATATTTGCAGTGATTGATTTTGGAACAGTAGACTGCAGAATATGCAAGCTAATTTCATTTTGACTCAGATTTACATCATATATTTACCTCCTAAATATGCAGTGATTGTATGAACTTCTGTCAGTTTGAATACCGTTTTATGTAATCATTCTTCAGTGAACAGAGGTGAGATTATGTACATCTGTTAGTGAACATTTAAATCATGTTTGTATATAGTGTTGATTCCATGCTACAGATATATCGCCCCCTCCCCAACCCACCACGACACACACTTGCTATCAACTGAGCAATAATACGCCATAGTTTTACTTGTTAATATTGTTATTGTTTTGGGGTTTTAGCCGTTTTTTCACGTTATGCTATACATTACATAACATACCCACTTTAGGGGTAATGTGGCCATATTGAAACAGATGAGACCATTTTTCACCAATTTGCTTTCGTGAGTCGAATAAAATAATTGCCACCAAAATGTTAAATGAAAACAAAAAATAACAAAAGGCGGAGTTACAAAAATTGTCCCAGGATCGCAGCCAATCAGTAAAGATAATACTGCACAATAATTTCCTGGGCTTATTTGGACCAATCAGAATTGCATAAAGCGATGTGTAAGCGTGTAGTAATATCAAAAATATGAAACTGCAGATACTATAGGAAAACTATATTGACTATGTGATAAAATGCAAATATGTTAAAGTACACAATTCATCTTAATTGTTCTTAAAAGTTTTAAAAAATTGCTCTCAGTACCATTGTCAGAAATGAAAACCATTTTATCTATTTCATTTGTAAAATGTAACACCTAACACAGGTGAGCAATTGTTGGGTTTTGATGTAAAGGGACGGTTGATTGTTTTGATTCTTCTTAAGTTTACTTTAAACAGATTATTGGCTATATAATTGCAAGAACATTATACCTAAGTAACTTTCCCAATGACATATATAGGTATAAAAACCCAGAGTGGCCTGGAGTAATATTGAAATATTAATCATTCCAGTAACAGGCTATACAAAGTTTTTGGTTTGGTTTGTAACTATTTCTCTTAATAATATTTTGATAATTACTACAGATTACAAACTGAATACATGTAATTGGGATTTTATAAGGGTAGGTCAGGTTACTAAATAAACTTTTGTCACTTGGTGTCACCTCGGTTATTTTTTTATACAATCCTGTGCAAGTTAATAAAATTTAAGTTACCTAAAGTATCGTCCACCTTTTCAGCATGCTATGGGTACATCATTTTTGCCTTTTCCCAAGAGCTGCAATTTATTAGTTTTCTAAATACTTCTTCCAATTTCCTCTTACGCTTCAATTTTTATATTTCTGATGTTACATTCAATACTGATTTGATGTCAGCAGAAACCTTCCTTAGGTAAATAATTTTATCGATTCTGCAACACCTTGCTGACTTCTGAAGAAGTGAAAAATATTATAAGATTTGTTATATATTTTATATGTATTGCATTTACGTAAATATACATGACATATATTAAGTGAAAATGTTCTTTTTTGTTATGAGAAAGATCAAAATCATTCATTTAATTTATCATTCTAATATTTCTTCATTGAGCAATTCCCTTTCTTAATTTCATGTTAGTAAATTTTATATCACATCATTTGCAATCACACTTATTTATGCTTTTAGCTGTAATATTAATTTACAAAAATCACAAAATTGTATATGCACTAAATTCAGTTATTGCAACTAATGAATTATCTTTTTGATTACTTGAATTGTATATTGACTTCTAATATATTATTCATGTTTTAAAGTACATGAATAATATTTTTTTATCTTATTGTCAATGGCTACTTTAGATTACTTTATTAGTTATCAAACTGAACAGCTTTCATTTCATTATAATGATCGAAAAATAAAATAAATGATATTGAGGAAAATAAACTGTTATATAAACATATTATTAATAATTTTTAAAAAGATTGAATTATATTGAAACATTTATAAAATTGGTACTTTAATACATTTTACAATTGATATATAACTAATTGGACTTACTTGCACAGGTAAACTTTTTTTCCGGACCATTTGCTTTTTCGTAAGTGTCGAAGATATATATTTCACTTTTAAGCAATGGAATTATTACATTTGATTTACAGTTTAATTCATGATATAATTTCATTCAAGAAAGTATGAATGAGTCATTGTCTGTTCTGCTAAATATGCTTCATGAATCAATTTAAATTAAGAAGTATAAAAAAAAGAAAATATTAGCGTAAAATCAAGAATATTATGAATGTATTCAAGCAGTACCCTCATTAATGGATCAGCGCTTGAAAGTCTCTTCAATTTTACCAAATTGTTCACTCTTTTCAAGCAAGCACTTACCTCCACCAACTTTATTATTTCAATTTTTAGCAATGTCTACTAAGTGTTATAATTAATGAACCATATATTCATACGTTTAATTTGTCCGCTTCCTTGAAAAGGTAGTGTCATACATGAATTTGATTTTTCTTGAGGTGAATTATACTTAAAATGCATTTAATGAGTACAGAAAGCAATAATTTATTATGATTCCCGTCCCCGGATTGTCTTAGTTTTATCTCCATATCAGTAAGCATTTCAGACACATTTCTTTCATCAAGCTTCCTTACTTGTTATTCCTTGTCCTGAAAAAATTCTCTGTAATAATGACATCAATAATAACTCATCTTAGAACATAATTATTTGAACCCAATACATAATATAACTACATTAATAAAGATTAATACAACTGATTATGTTCACACACTGGAAATTGTATTTGCACTAGTTTTATTAACATATACATTGAAATACATGTCTTTAAAAATTACTTAATCTACAAATTAATGATACAATACCTTTGTAAAAGGTATTGAAATAACCAGCCTGATTGCCATTATTTGAAAATAAAATTTGAATTTGCTGACATTTTCTTTATAATATTCTAGTAAAAAGCGAAATATCGATATAACAATAAAATTATGCGGATTAAGAATAAAAATCTTTTCAAAACGTGGACACATATAACTATCATTTTTGTAGGATTTGAATCATCTGATGATTGATTAATAATTTCAGTAAGGAACAGCTCTGTTAATGTTATAATTGGTCCACCATTAATGTATCATGCCATGTAAAACCTTTTGTGTAATCAATTTATATTTCATATTGCATACTTTTGCCAAAGGTTAGAACTACGCTCTGTGATGGACAGACCCATCAAGTGGCATGCCTATAAAACGTGTCAGATAAACCTAGCTGATGCCAATAATATCATAACCATAATTTAGTATATTAATAATAGTAGTACATTGACATATTATTTTCATGTACATCATACAAATCAGCTATGTACAGATCAATATACATTGACCTTTTCATTATACACCCATCGTTAATTTAAATAATGATTGCATTATATTTCCTAACTTTTTCAATTAACAATTTTTCAGGGTAGTGGTTTTATGCTACATACGAAAATGGACTTCCTCCCCCCCCCCCACATACACACACAGATATACATGTGTGTCCTTGCTTCAAAAGGATAAAAATTGTTAAAGAATTTGGTTCAATTACGAAATTACGTATCTCTTTATACACAAGTCACAACTGAAATAAAATATTAAACTAAAAATTGATCATTATAACAGTTGTCATTTATATTATTTGTTATAGTTATTATGTGTTTAATTTATTTTATTTTCTTTATTTCATTTTGTATTGTTATCAGCAATTGCTGCTATTGTTATACATTATAGTGTTTATTGCCTGCCTTGAATATTATCATCTCCCCTAACATACGAAACATATTCGTAATTTTTTTCTTTTTTTAATAAAACCTCACCCATGTTGCAATAAAATTTAATTAGCGGGCCCTTAATTTAATGATTTATATTTATGAAACATATGTCATGGAATATATGTCATTATTTATATCAGGAGTTAATACTTTTTGAATTTAATGATAAACACTTTTTTATGTTTACATTTTTCCCATGATATAAAAGGTGTTATAGATATAAATAAATACGTAGCTAAACGTTACCGCACGCTGATGTCATAATTTTATTTCTTGATAGAACACCGCTTGACTATTTTTGTACAGTTAGCTAAGTATTGAAATATATTCGTCCCGAGTGTACTTTTGCTTCCTACGCCATGAACGAGTGACCAATTATTTTTATGATTCATTCAACAAGCTTTTTATTAAATAAATAATAACAATCCGATTAATCGTTCTCATTTATTACCGAAATTATGCAACTGAAACAATACAATTTTCTATTCCTAGTCTCTCTCTTTATTCACCTCTCAACAGCCATCGCTGAAAATTTTTAATATCATGTTGCCTTGCCGCTTTTGTATTGTGCTTTTTCTGATTTTCAATGAAATTAGCCAAGTCACCGGGATTTATGTATAGATGTTTTGCCTCCACCTTTATTAATTCCTCCAACGGTTGATGAACTATTTTGTTTTTAGCGCCAAAATCTTCGACGCGGTTAGCATTGATTGCCATTTTTATTTCGACGTAGCCAAAAGTAGTTTTTCCAACGCGTGCACGTAATTATTATATACGGAAGCGGATAAGATTTTTACTCCTAGCAATACCGCTGGGTTTGACCCGTAGCAACAATGTTAAACTAATGGTATTTTATATGATGTCTAAAAATATTGAATTGCAAACATACAGCGTTCAATAAATATTAAAACTTATATACCATTTCTGTCCTCTTACATTAAAACTTTGTATTTTGTTATCTGATATTGGATGACATTTATGTTACCATGCCAATTGATTGTATTGTTTGCCGACATTGTACAAATCCCATTTGTATTCCTTAGCGTACATCAATTTTTATATAAGATTTATTCACCTACTTGTATACTGTATTGTATGTAATGAATGCAAGAATGCGCATGTGATAGTTGTACTTACTAAATAAAAACTTACGGACAAAAGCAAAAAATACAACAAAAAATTTTAATGAATTAAAAACAAAAATAGTTTCAAGACGCTAATTAGCTTAGGATGATAAATTATGAACTTACTTCAAATGAATGTGAAATCTAACGTTTTGCACTTTATGTTGTGCCCATTTCGAATGTGTCGTGCCTATTCCTCGGTTAGGGATGCATACACCAAAACATTTATTTTCCTGAAACAAAGTACACTTATTATGTCACTTATTGTCACATACATTAACGATGTGTTACATCCATCTAGCATCCTGTCAACATTTCATTTCTGCAGCATACGTAAGTGGCATAATTTGTTTAAATATTGATGATACCGAGAAAGATAGTGATTTATATCATTACATAATATTACGTATACGAGTTATTGCCCATGATTGCCCATACTCATTATGGCTTTCATTCACCATTTAGCTTCGATCTATATATTAATTATATTTTGTTCCGCATATCATCAAAAATGATTAACTTATCTGAGGTTCTGTATCCCCAAATTTCCCTTGTTTGGAAAAACATGCGATAAGCAGGAAAAGAAGATTTATTTTGTATGCAATCAGCATTGTTGGACAATCTACATGATAATGTTCAACCATAATTAGATGTAATTGACTGGTCTCTTGCGCGATATGTATAAGGATTGTAATTAATATAATCTGAACTATATTGCCATAATCATTTTGCATTATAATATATTTTTAATACATTATTGGTATATGACATCAAAGTAATATCTCTAATTAAAAAAAAATGACTAGTTCAAAAATGTAAAATGGTCTTAATGTTACGTTCTCAAATCTAAACTTTTAATTACTCTTTCAGAAAATTGAAAAATAAGTTCATTCTTACCCAATAATTTCCTTTATGTTTTCATCTTCTTCCACTGCAATTTTAATTGCAGCCCTAAGGTAATTTCCACCAATCGTCATATATGTGCATGCAGATAAATTTTGCACATTTAAAACTTCTATATTTGACACCTGTAAAAATTGCAATTAAACATTAATTCAACTGCAATTGTTAGAAATGATATCTTAAATTTTAAACAATATGATCATTTAATTAGAAAGGAAATTGTATTGAAATATGTATCCAAAATATTATTATATTAATAAAACTTATAATACAAACTTGAATGTTGCTTTTAAGAAATACGATAGCAATCTGTTATTGCTATTTAGCAAAATCTAACCCAAACTATAATAACCTGAAACGTACCTCTTTTGGGTCAACCAAAACTGGCAAAATTGTTGTCACTGGGGCTGGTTGTGCTCTAATTTTCTGTCTGATAATCTCAACCTGTGCATAATTATTAAGAAATGCAATATATATATATATATATATATATA
>JAECUM010027400.1:0-22908 GCA_016617855.1 Megalonaias nervosa | reverse complement strand
GGGGCATGCGTTGTGGTTTGCTTGCAACTTTGGCACAACATTAACAAAGCGATAAAAAGCCTTACCGGTATGTGATCCGCAGCGTCTATCGCTCCTAATTTTACAACTTCAACGATGCGCAAAGCGGTTTGTTTAGCAAACGAAGCTCTTCTGAATGATCCCTCGACAACGTCGCCAATGCCATTTCGGTAATATCTAGCAAAAACAGTCCGGCGTGAATTAATTACACGTACAGGTGAATCGTGTGCTTGCACACTTTGTCATGTTATACAAATATTGTTAACGTTTAAGAGAGGAACCTAGGTGCGTTGGACTTAAATGATGCGGTTACGAATGTAGAATCCCACCGTTAGTTTTTCTCCAAGAACATAAAGTAAATGTCTATATTGATCCTAAATTGAAAAAGGCAGTAAGGTTACTCCTGGATTAACGCAGAGGAAATATACCGGTGTGACTGGTGCAACAGATATAAATATGCCAAGAGGTACATCGGGGGAAAACTATACAAAATATATCATTGGCCGTCGCGTTCATAACTTACCGCGATAGTGGTCGTAGTAGTAACTGAATAATACCGACCTTGTAGTCTGCTCTGAGTATATCCGTTTTTCTTCTGTAATCTCGTTGATGCCTTCGGGCCAGCCTAGCACGGTTCCGATCGATGATGCAGCTAGGTCATCAACATCATGCGCGTCTTAGACGCCGGTGAGAAAATTCACCGGAGGATCGTCGTCGCTGCTCGTTTTGGTGGCCGTGCAATTCAAATCGCGAAGTAGATCATAACATGATTGATTGTCCACCGACGGCCCTACAACATATACATTATCCGACGTAAGCCAACGCCTGATCAAGTTTAACAACAGCTGTATTTTTCCTGATCCGGAAGGCTCAAGAATGATCACGCGTACAGAATTAGGAAGCGCAGCATGATGTTTTTTTGTTGTTTTTTTTACGCGACGCTGTATCACGTGCTGAAAAATCTATTACGGGTAGTGGCTCACGTCGATCTCATGTCATAAGGTATGAAAAGACGACACGAATTCATATCGTGTAAAATGTGGAACAAACACAAGAACTAACAAGGCCGTTCCAGTAGCACTCTAGAATGGACAATTAGCCATCAGAGGAAAATTTCGCACGCTTTGGAACACTTAAGTATTCATGTATCGGCGGAACGACAACGTAGAGCGCGTTGGATGATTAAAGTCATCAAGAAAGCAAAAATTGCACATGGTGAACAGAGCCCACCTTGACAAAGTCATCTTGGCGCTGACACTGGTTTCGCGCCGAAATCCGTGATTAGAAAACTTTAGTGTGATTATTACTGAAGGATGCTAAACTTACTACGATTTATTATAGTGCACGTGTTTATTGGAAAAGTAAAGACACCGCTTTCAAATTAGCTGGCGTGGCGAACTTGGGAGTCAAAGACTCACTCGCATGGTTTACGCTACAAGCGTCATAGCAGATTTGTTTACCGACATCAAATAAAACTCCAGGAGGACAATTAATCGTTAGCGCGGCCAAGGACGTTCATCAGGCTGGTATTTTCTTTTTATCACATGATCTAGTAGGCGGATAAAATACAAATGCGCATCGAGGTCGTTGATGTCGCAAGCAGATACAAACAGGCTGTACCATTAACGTCCAACGATTCGACAAGTGTCGCAGTTTAAACGTACGTATGTGCAAGGGCCACTAAGATGGTCAAAATTCAACAATTAGATCCTAGCAAAGAATTTCTCAGGCAGGTGTCCACGTTGATGAAACAGCACTAAGTAAAAAATTCGTCGTGGACAATGTGCAGTGATTCATCCTTATATTTGCAAACAGAGATATCTCAAGAATGAGTAAGCGAAACTTCCTGCGGTCGTGCCCGCGTTAAATGATGCAATGACACACACGACCATGTTGAAGCACGCTGACGCAAGGAAAACAAATATTAGAACCTATCGATGACCAAGTTAAAGCAACCATTAACAGGACAAAGTGGAGTCCGGAGAGCTACTGACCCCGCCTGGAGCCAAACCGCGCATACAATCTCACATGTAACTCGTCGAAGAAATACGCTGGGAATATATTATCTCGTCAAAGGTACTCAACGCGGTTTTGTCGGTGTGGACTTAAAGGTAATTCCCGCAGAAACACAACTGCCGCCTAATAAAATAATAACAAAGTAAATCGCCCTCCCAGCGCTCACAAGCGCAGCTACCGCGGTTACATTCAAAACATGTCAGGACGACTATGTTGATGACTCTGTTGATCAATGCGATCCGTTGTAAAATGCTTGGAGTTGTTAAAGTTTTGCGAAACTCCTTATAAGCTCAACATTACATATGAGACAATGATGAATTTGATGACGCACCAATATAAATTGAATGTCATCGACTGTCACAAACCTGTTTGTGTTCTTCGTCACTGCGTTGATGTGAGACTGTTCTTTGCGATCAGCCTACGGATTTGATGCGGTGACATGTCACACAGAGAAACATTCTCCAGAACAACTCTGCTGAGCTGGGAGATATATTCTACCCTGGACACGGTAAGAAACGCAAAATTTGATTATTTGATACAATCGTATATGATTAAAACACGCTTTGGATACGATATAATTTATCCTTGTGAGTTGTGTACCGCGACTATGTAACCATGACGCCAAGTTTTCGATTCCACCTTCGAGTTGACCACGTTACCGTCAACGTGTACGTTGTCGTTAAACACAACTTTGTGTCGTCCCTGGGATAATCACGGATGTATGTTGTCGGGATGATCCTTTGAGTAAAATACTGGTCAGTGTTGCCGTCGGGAAGATGTTTTCGACTAGAACTCGTCACTGTAAACCGACAAATGGCTACCTGCAGACACCTTTTAGATAGCTTCGTCAACATCGCCCTGGTAAACTTCAATCATGCAATCAGCTGAAATTTTAACGTAGGATCCCAAGCGTATCCGTTATGTTTCATCAGGACGATATTTCCTCGCCGTTGCTGATATATTTGTTAGACTGTATCACAGATGATCCTACTGACAACAATTGGCCGTTGATTGGCTCGTTCAAGTGCTGCTACGTAGCCAATAGTTGCGCCACGTTGTCTAACACTAGCTTCCTACGGAGAAATTTTATTTCTTGGACACTCTTTGAGACCATGTCCATGAGGTGCGTTGTTAAACTGTTCTAAGACTTGGTTAGACATACAATTTAGATTGACGATAAAACAACGTATTGACCTTGACGACGTAAGGGATGTATCAGTTCCAATTTATCTTGGACAACCTATTGGACGTCGTGCATGATAAACTTAACTCGGAGAAAATTTTGTCCAGCCGTCAACAAAAACTTCATCTGGGGTGTCTCTGAATAGTTCCTGTTGATTGAATGATTGTAAATTTTACGGTGCACCAGCAATGTAAGTCTATAGATCGCCAACAAAGGTATAGGATGAAAAAGACTTTCTCAAAAAGGTTTATAATGAAAGAGGCGATAAAAGCACTAAAGCACAAAGGCAACATGTTTGAAATAGATGAGGTCCCCCGATCAACGTTGTATGTAAAAAAAACCCCACAACGACAACAGAGCTTAAATACACGAGGGCTCCCGCTGAACGAGTGTTGTATATGTTTTTTGTAAATTGTAAAATGTCAGTAAAATATAAATAGAGGAATGCATGTTTGTTAAAGATATTCAAAATAAATAGGATTGTACAAAGTTAAAGTTCTGAACAAATATTAACTTCCTTCAAGAAATTTAAAATACAAGTTACATTTACCGTATCGAACAGTTTCTTCATGAGCTGGACATTGTAATAACTATAGCGTGTAGGCTGGAAATAGAAATATTCATAATGTTTTTCACAGGGAATGGTTAATTGCAAGAGACGCACTTAGGTGGGTCTTCACTCTTTAATATGTAGGAGTGGATTATATAAGTATTACCTATACTAATTCTTACAATGACTACCTCGTCCCTACGGATAGTTCAGTAGGTACTAGTCCAGTCGCCTAAGGTTGGTTATATCGCATGGAGCATGTTATTCACAGCATCATTCCACGATTCAGGCCACTTACTAACTAACGACTTTTTGATACTAGGTTTAATATCAGTGTGGGGTAATTTACAATCATATGGTTGTAGAGATAGGGCCATTTTAGCAGCACGGTCAGCTTTTTCATTACCTTTAAAACCTACATGGTTGCGTTACTAAAGGTATGTTATCTTGTGAGAGGTACACAGCTCGGTATGGTTGATGAGAATATTGGTCAGTAATAGGTTTTCCACTTCCTGTTGTGTAGTGACTAAAAAACTGATAGTGAATAAGTGAAGAAGATAGAGTTTAAAATATGTTTGCTTTCGATATATTTCAAGGCAAGGTCTATTGCCCTGATTTAGGGTGAAAAAATATTTTTTGTTCGGTTGTTTCCGTAGCCGGTGGAGGGGGATGTTTCGGAAACGGACATTCTTTGGATTTTTGGAATGTGGGTCTTTGTATGGTCAAGGCTGAGAGATATTTTAAATCTTTGTTTCCCAAAGAACTGGCATAGGTATTCCATCCAGCGTGAGTTTAGGATCATAATGATATCTTCGTAACTGACAGAAATACAGTGTGGAGTGGCTCTGCACTCGAGTTCCCGATGAGAAGGGTCCCCGGATCGTCCACTTACTGGGCATTTGGAACATCTGTCTTTATGATGTCCATACTTCTAACATTTGAAACATCGAAGGTGGTTTGGGATGTATATCTCGACCTTAACTTGGAAAAATCCTAACTTTAACTACTTTAGGTACTGTTTGTGTGTTGAAGGTGAGTATAATTATGCTTGTGTCCTGCAAATTGCCGTTCCATTTCATATGAATCCTACGGCTGGCAGTGACAACTTGATTTGTCATCCATTTTACAATTTCTGTGTCTCTGACTCCAGCAAAGTCATGACAACGAATCATTCCCTTTGACGAATTAAGTGATGTGTGAGCGAAAGAGGTTACTTTAATATCAAAGAACGTCTTAATTTTCTGAATATTTTCAAACTGTACTCTCACATTCTACAAGCAAACAACCCCATTTTAATTTCTTGCCTTTTTGGTATGCCGACTATACCAAATGTAGTCTTCTCAACTATAAATGATGGTATTGAGGCAAGGGGTTTGGGGAGTCTTTGGACTGGGTGACTGTTACGTGTAGGCGCGTACAATAATGACAAGAGAAAAGAGTGAACCCAACGAGCTTTGTATATTTTAAAAAAATAATTTATTTCCCTAGAAAACAATGTAAAAATTGGAAATAGGACTTACGGTTTGTGAATATAATCTAAAATTTAATCCTAAGATTGAAAAATACAAGTCCTATCACTAAACAGTTCCAATAAAATCAGAGTTCGAACCTGGATGAAATTCCAATATGGAGACGATGAAGTCAGTATAGCCCGTTGTACTGGTGGTAACAGATCCTAGATTGAATCACCGTTTATGTTTCCGTAGAAGTCCAAAATAAATTTCCACTGAATTTCTTTGTCCCAGAACTTTTTATAAAAAGGTACACTTGTTTGGTTTTCTAGAGAATAAATTATTAAATTCCAAAAACAGATGAACTTCCAAAAGCAATCTGGCTTCAACAATTGAAACCTTTCGAACACTCAAGGTTTAAAATACAACTGAATAAATTTAATACCAATTGGCTGTTTTAAGCCTAGAGTTTAGGTCACATGGTACTCCACGTGATAGGCTACTCGATTTACTAATTTGAACATCGTAAAAACATAAAATGCCATTTGTCACGTATGCAAAAATGGCCCTATCTAAGTACCAAATTCTCACTCTGAAAATATATAAAATAGAAAGGCTGTTTACAATCCAGTTAATACGTGGGCCGAAATGATCTTGGAAATAGCCAATCGTTAACACTCGATGTTTACAAATCTATGAAACAGGGCGAGCTAATAATAATGCTAATGCAACACCTCTCGCGCTCTATACAAAGAGAATTTACTTGCAAAATATCGAATCCCGTGAAAATAATCATTACAATAAAATGCAATGAAACAAAAATAAAATAAAACAGAATTTTAAAAGTAACATACAAGAAATTTTATTACATATACGTAACACTTCCCCCATGAAGAAAAAGAAAGATTTATATAATAAAACTTTCTTTTTGCCATATGTAAATTATACATGAGGTAAACAAAATTACATAGGAAAATTCTTATGAATTATATAATGTGTACATGGAATAATACTTCTGTACATGGGAAAGTGCATCTGCAATCAAATTGTCTTTTCCTTTGATGTGCCTGATGTTAAGATTATATTCTTGCAAAAACAAACTCCACTTAATAATCTTTGATTTTTATTTTTCATCTTGTCGATGAAAGTAAGGGGGTTGTGATCACTATACACAACAACCGGAGAAGGAGCTGAGCTAATATAAACTTCAAAATGCTGTAATGCCGATATTAAAGCCAAACATTCCTTCTCGATTGTTGAGTAATTTCTTTGGTGCTTATTTAATTTCTTAGAGAAATAGCACACTGGGTTATCAACACCATTTCTATCTTCTTGAATCAATATTGTTCCAACCCCAAGATCACTTGCATCAACATATAATTTAAAAGATTGATTGAAATTTGGAGCTGTGAGAACCGGCGGACTTTTGAGTAAGGCTTTTAATCTATCAAAAGCTTCCTGATATTTTTCAGTCCAAAGAAACTTGTTTTTCTTACTTAACAAGTTTGTCAGAGGTTCAGCAATATTAGAAAAATTGGAACAACACTTTCGATAGTATCCGACCATACCCAAAAATCGCATCAGTTGCTTTTTACTGACAGGCACAAAGAAATCAGAGATAGCTTTGTCCTTAGCATCTATAGGTTTAACTTGACCATGTCCCACAATATGTCCTACAAAAGTTACACAAGCATGGCATAATTCACTTTTAGATGAACTGATTGTCAAATTTGCATCAGTAAGTCGTTCAAAGAACTTTAAAATCGTGGCTACATGTTCTTTCCAGGTGTCGTTGTAGATGATGACATCATCGATGTAAGCATGACAATTATCTAGACCAGAGGTAATCATATTCATCAAGCGTTGAAAAGTACTTGGGAAACCCTTCATCCCGAACGGCATTATTCCATCTGGAGTCACAAAAGCCGAAATTTCTTTTGCTCTTTCCGTTAGTGGAATTTTCCAAAATTCTTTCAGAAGGTCAAATTTGGTGACGTATTTGGCATTTCCAATTTTATCAATACAATCATCAATTTTTGGCAGTGGAAATGAATCTGTTTTTGTCACACTGTTCACCTTTCTATAATCAGTGCACATGCGAAAAGTTTTATCCGGTTTTGGAACAAGTGTACATGGTGAACTCCAATCACTTTTACTGGGCTCTATGAAATCGTTCTCCAGCAAATACTGAATTTCCTTTTTCAAGTATTCCTGTTTGAGAGGGTTCATCCTGTATGGGTGTTGTTTCACAGGTTTTGAATGTACAATTTCAACGTCATAAAAAAGTGTGCTTGTCCTCGTAGGAATATCCGGAAACAAGTGCTTATATTCGAATAATAACTGTTTAAGTTCATTTCTTTCTTGTTGTTGCAAATGTAAAAGTTTCTGGTCCAGATTTTTCATAATTTCCGAATTCCGAAGATTTGCTGCTCCTAGATCAACTGAGTCCAATTGAATTTCTTCACTCAAATCCTCAGTTGGTGGGACGGGTACAACTAAATTAATTGCATGATTTACTTGGCTATCTCTTTCAATATACTCGTTTAACATGTTAATGTGACAAAGTTGTTTTTGTTGTCGCCTACCAGGTGTATTTATAATGTAATTTAAATCATTTACTTTCTTTTCAACCGTGTATGGACCATAATACTTGGCCTGAAGGCGATTTTGTGGAATGGGCAAAAGAGCTAGAACCTTATCACCAGGCTGAAAACTCCTATCCCTTGAGTTTTTATCATATCTTGATTTCATGCTAGACTGAGTAGAGCGCATATTTACTCTTGCGACCTCACAAGCCTTTGACAACTTGTACTTAAAATCAGAACATAATCAAGAAGATTGAACTCAGTATCTTCATCAGAAAGAAGTTTCTCTGTCAACAACTTTAAAGGACCACGCACAGTATGTCCGAAAACTAGTTCAAAGGGACTGAATCCTAAAAATTCTTGAACGGACTCCCTAGCAGCAAACAAAAGTAAATGAATGCCTTCATCCCAATCATTGTTTCGTATCAAAGCAATATGACCGAATCATATTCTTTAAAGTCTGATGAAATCTTTCTAAAGCCACTTGGCTCTCAGGGTGATCGGCAGAGGATTTAAATTGTTGAATGCCGAATTCGTGCATAGCTTGCAGGAAAATTCAAGACATGAAATTTGACCCTAGATCCGATTGGACAGATTTGGGAAGGCCAAATTGAGTAAGAAACTTTATCAAAGCTTTTACTATGGTTTTGGTTTTAATATTCCTCAAAGGAATTACCTCTGGGAATCTTGTTGACGCACACATAATGGTCAACAAATATTGGTTGCCTGACTTGGTCTTAGGTAAGGGACCAACACAATCTACCATAATTCTGCCAAATGGTTCGTCAAATGCAGGAATTGGTTGCAGATGAGCCTTAGGTATCTTCTAACTGGGTTTTCCTACCATTTGACAAGTATGACAAGATCTACAAAATTTACAAACATCACTTTTGATTTTAGGCCAATAAAAAGTTAGGCCAATAAAAGTGAGTCAAGATATTGTGATAAGGTCTATTTATCCCTAGATGATCGGCCAGAGAAGTTTCATGGACCAAACTAAGTATTTCCTGTCTGTAAGATTTTGGAACTACAATCTGATAGTTCACTGACCACTCGTCATTAGCAGGTACCTCGGGAAGTCTCCATTTCTCATAAGAATTCCATTTTTAATGAAATAACAGACAGGTACTTCAGTGGCTTCAGTTTCACTAATGGCCCTCTGAAAGAAAGAGGAGATCTCAGGATCTTTTTCCTGTTCGAAGACAAGTGACTGTCGTTTATCACCCTAATTAGATAAAAGAGAATGAGTATTTAAAAGAGGATCACTGTGATCAATACCTTTTGATTGATCCAAATTAGAAGTGAAATTGACCTCATCAAAAGCCTGACCAATACCTGTGTGAGCTAAAGGAATACTTTCCTTATTAAAATCATTCTCAAGAGCTTTCTTTGACATAGCTCTGGTAACTGCACAAGCTGGGTATAACTCAGGGTATTGTTTTTCAATAGGATCAATTTTCTGATCCAAAGAAGGCTTGTCAGTTACAAGTGGATTAACCACAACCTTGTCTCCAGCTAGGTCGTTGCCTAGCAACAAATGAATGCCCTCAGCGTGTAAAGTAGACACTATACTGACTGTCACAGGTCCTGAAACTAAGTCTGATGACAAATTTACAGAATGGAGAGGAAAATTAACAAAGCTGCACTCTACTCCCTGAATGAGAACACTCTCATTAGAACAGGACTTCTCAGAAAAAGGCAAAGTACCTGATAATAAAAGAGTCTGAGAAGCTCCTATAGCCTTAAAAAATGTTAATAGGGACAGGATTCGCCAAATCACCCAAGAGTGATATAGAACCCTTCGACATAAATGGTTCATAATTCTCCATAATAAAATCAGACTGGGGTTTATGAGTCCCAACAAATGTATTGCCTTGAATACATGACCGTGACCGTGACCTCTTAGAAAAAAGACCATTTGGGATAGGTTTATCTTGATTCTGATGCCTATATTTCAATTTGAAGCAATCAGAAATGACGTGTCCTTTTTTCTTGCAATAGGTACACGTAGTAATAGACAAGGATTTTGAATCAAATTTATCAGAAGCTTCTTTAGAAGTTGTGCCAGACTGAGTTTTAGAAGGAGTCGTAATAGGCTGAAATATCTTTCTACTAGTAGACTGCTGAGTGAATGATTTGCCTACAACAGGACATTTATTAGTTAAGGAATACTCACCAGCAGCGAGAGCAGCATTTTCCAAGGTTTCGATCTTATGCTCTTCAAGATGAGTTTTTATGCCATAATGGATACAGTTTTTGAACTCTTCAAGTAAAACAAGTTGTTTGAGACTTTCATAATCGTGTTCAACTTTCTTAGCTAAGCACCATCTCTCAAATAACTGCTCTTTTTATCTTGCAAATTCGACATGAGTTTGTCCAGGTTCCGTTTTATAGTTTCTGAATTTTTGCCGATAAGCCTCAGGGACTAATGCATAACCCTTTAAAATGCACTCCTTAACCAAATCTTAGTCAGAACTTTGTTGTACTGACATTGAATGGTAAATATCACTAGCTTTACCAATTAGTACACATTGTAGTAGCTGAGTCCAATACTCCCTTGGCCATTTAAAATTTTCCTTAACTTTTTCAAAACGAGGAAAATATTTGTCTACTTCTTTTTCTCTGAAAGGGGGCACTAACCTGATATTTCTTGTATTGTCAAAACTTGAATTTGTATGTGAATTGGAATCGTTCTTTTCACTTGCCAGCTTTATTTCTTTCATTTTAATTTGAAATTCCTTTTCATCCTTCTCTTTTTGCATTTGTACGTGCATTTGTTCTTTTTGAAACTCGAATTGCATTTGTTTATCTTTCTCCCTCTCCTGTCTCTCTCTCTCTCCTCTTTTTCAAATTGTAATTGTTTGTCTTTCTCCCTCTCCTGTCTCTCTCACCTCTTTTTCAAATTGCAAATGCAATTGTTTCTCTGCCAATTGCATCTGCAATTGTTTCTCTTTCTTTCTTTCCTCTTTCTGAAGCTCGAGCTTCCTTAGCTCCAATCCCATCTTGTATTTCATTTTTAATTCTATTACTTTTATGTCAGAGTCTGATACCGACTTACTGACCATAGCCAAAACACTTTTGTCAAAAACATTCTTCTCTGCCAAATATTGAATCAAAATATTTTTAATTTCTTGTTTGGTTAAGGAAGAGTTTGCTTCAGAAAGATCGTACTTTCTGCAAGTTGAAGCAACTCATCTTTTTTCAGACTATCCAACTGCTCCTGAGTTGGTCTAGAAAGAAAAGTTTCCACTTTTGATGCCATTGTGAATGAAAGCCTGTTGTTTTCACTAAAACTTTCAAACAAAATGTAAAATAGTACTTGGGATTTAAAGCTAGGGGAATTTGAATTTCAAAAAACAATTTTCTGAAATAATTTAGCCTAAATTCAAATATCCCGGACGAGCCCCCAATTTTCTCTTGTTGCATGTAGGCGCGTACAATAATAACAAGAGAAAAGAGTGAAGCCAACAAGCTTTGTATATTTTAACAAAATAATTCATTTCCCTAGAAAACGATGTAAAATATGGAAATAGGACTTACGGTTTGTGAATATAATCCAAAATGTAATCCTAAGAATTAAAAATACAAGTCCTATCACTAAACAGTTCCAATAAAATCAGAGTTCAAAACTCGATGAAATTCCAATATGGAGACGATGACGTCAGTATAGCCCGTTGTACTGGTGGTAACAGATCCTTGATTGAATCACAGTTTATGCTTCCGTAGAAGTCCAGAATAAATTTCCACTGAATTTCTTTGTCCCAGAACTTTTTTATAAAAAGGTACACTTGTTTGGTTTTCTAGAGAATAAATTATTAAATTCCAAAATCAAATGAACTTCCAAAAGCAATCTGGCTTCAACAATTGAAACCTCTCGAACGCTCAAGGTTTAAAATACAACTGAATAAATTTAATACCAATTGGCTGTTTTAAGCCTCGATTTTAGGTCACATGGCACTCCACGTGATAGGCTACGCGATTTACTAATTTGTACATCGCAATAAAAAGAATGAAAATTAGCACGTAGTCAAGAATAGCCCTATCTAAGTACCAAATTCTCACTCTGAAAATATATAAAATAGAAAGGCTGTTTACAATCCAGTTAATATGTGGGCCGAAATGATCTTGGAAATAGCCAATCGTTAACACTCGATGTTTAAAAATCTATGAACCAGGGTGAGCTAAAAATAATGCTAATGTAACACCTCTTGCGTTCTATACAAACATAATTTACTTGAAAAAATATCTAATCCCGTGAAAATAATAATTACAATAAAATGCAATGAAACAAAAATAAAATAAAAAAGATTTTAAAACTAACACACAAGCAATTTAATTGCATATAGGTAACAGTGACCATGAAGCGTGGGAATGACTCTACGCTATATGTTTCATCATCCGAATCATACAGAAGTTTAGTTCCTTGAAGCTGATAATTTTTTATTTTCCATTGGTTTGTTTTAGTGTTCATCACCCGTGCTCGCCCGCCTACCACGGATCCCAAGAAGGGGACACTTACCAAGCGCCAAGGATACACAGACGGTATAATCAGTAGGTTAAGATCACACCTGATTGACCCGTTAAGCCACCCTCTTCTTGGCAGGTTTCTGAGAGGCGACAAAAAGGGAAAACGTGTTGACTATGGGACAACGATGGTATCAAGAGAAATACAAGAAAAAGTTAAGCAAACAGTGAGAAAAGCAAATTACGAAGACCTCCTAGGGCTTGACGTGACGAGCCGATTTGTTGAGACCGGGTCCATCCCGACAACACGCCCACAAGAATTAGAGGCCAATGTAGTGTGTTGTATCGAGAATCCTCAACTCAAATACCAGGGTAATTTCCTCCTCCCTCAACAAGGGTAGCAGCGAACTGCAAACAGGTTTCCTCCACTCAGTCGCATCTTAAGATGCGCAGCGAGAACGCGTCGGGCCTATTGTAACCCCGGACTCGCAGGGAGGGAATCGTTCATGTTCCCGTGGTACATTTCTTGGAAGAGCTCAATTCTGTCGAGATTGGGCGGTCACTCTATCAGTGTCCGTATCTGCCTGCCTGTCTAATTCAGCATGGTTAATGATTTGATCGATCGCTGCACGAAGTTCATTTAACGCCACCCATGACCACGGATATACTGGGTTCACCCTAGTGAGTGAAAAATACCGTTGACCTGAATCACGAGCCAGCTCATGGTAATTTGCTGCCATCTATAATAATATAGAACCAATGCTAAACATTAAATAAAAAAATAGTTTTATTATATTAATTTACGTTTTCCGCGGCATCTCTACTAGCGTCATTCCAGATCTTCCCGCTCATCTTTATCGGTGTCAGATTTTATACATAGCGCATATTCAGCCCTTAAACGAATCCCCGCATCATGTACACGGAATCACTCGATGTAGAACGACGCTTACAGCAATACAGGTATCTAGCAACATTCGTTTATACATAGTCGAATCGACAACACCGAGATGTTTTTCCTATCAAAAGTTAATTACAATGATTTATTTTCTCAGTCATTATATAACATCTTTAATATTTTTTAATTCGTATTTTTACGTTAAACTTCACATTGATGACCCAGACACATCAAACAAGGTTGCTCACGAGTACAGTTCTCTCGATGAGGCATATCCCCCATGATATTTTCTTGTAAGCTAATCCTTTGAAGATTTTGTTTTGTGTATTCCGGCGCTTCCTCCTGGATAAAGTGCCCACTCTCCCCTTTGATGTTATTCGTTATTGACAGCAAATTAATTTTAGTCCTGAAAGAATAGTGGTATTCCTTCTATTATTTTCTTTATCCAAAAGTATATTACTTTTTCTTCTACACCTTTCGATAGCTGTAAGGCTATTGCTAATCCTTCAATACCATTCTATACCTGAAAGTAAATTGGTATTCATTCTACACCTTCCTATGTTTGAATGTATATTGTATTCATATTAGACCTTTACTCACCTGAAAATATATTGATATTCATTCTATACCTTTCTATACCTGGAAGTATATTGGTATTCCTTCTATACCTTGAAGTATATTGGTATTCCTTCTTTACCAACCTTTCGTTTAATACATTCAGTTAGATGCACATTGAATCATCAGTAGAGATTTGAACAAAACTGACACCATACATTTGGACAATATACTGAAGACAGCGTAAACGGTATTGATTCATCTTAAAATTTCTCCAATATATGCCCCGTTTTGTTCTTGTTACTATTTTACGGTCTTCTGTCACCATTAATAAAATTAATCAAGAAATACTATCATTAATAGGAGAAAGTTTCGAAACATCTTACCCATATTTATAATCCCTGTCCGTCCTTGATGTTTATGTAGGATGAAACGACGTCGCTTATCTCACTGGTGTGCAAAGGAGTAGCACCTATTTTATCAGTTGTCAGCCATATTTGGAGTGATCTCGATTCAGTTTTCCTGTTTCATTCTCTCTCTCTCTCTCTCTCTCCCCTTATGATTCGCATTGTTGTATATGAGTTATTTCTGAATTTTCATATGCAATTATTAGTTACAATTCTGACACATATACGTATAGCGAAATAAGAGACACATTTCATATTGCAAGAATGAAGTAATCAAGATTATTGTTCCCTTTTATCGTCGAGGCCTATCCTTACACGATATCTGACACAATCGTCCAGATGGCAAAATATTCACAACATATTCCTGACAAAACGTCGTGTATCTATCTGAACCTTCCACGTAAGTGCAACTACTTATTGTCCATTATTGATGGCATTATCCTTCCAAGATGGATGCAGAAGTTATTATTATTATTATTATTATTATTATTATTATACAGACAATGAAGACGCCAATGTTAGTATAGATGATGAATACGACAATAACTATAATAATAGCACGTACAATACAACAATTTTTTTTATACACATGGTGATGATAATGTCGAAAGCATGATGTTGATACTGCTACTGCGGTTAATATTATAATAAGGGGCAGCAATAGCTCAGTTGGCAGATTGTCGGACTCGTAATGAAAGATTCGCTGGTTCGATACCAGCCCGTGCTAGCCTGGGTCGGCTGCGTCGATTTATCTTTAGGAAACGCAATTACCTGCCACTTCCTAGGCATGATATATCCAATAATGTGTTATTTACGTTAAAACGAAAATTATTATTATTATTATTATTATTATTATTATTATTATTATTATTAGCAGTAGTAGTAGTATTGCTATGATTATAATAACAACTACTATCATTTGTATTAGAATACCAAAAGCGGCCATCAACAATTATAGGTTACTGCATTTGTATGGGAAAATATGAACGAGTTTTTCGGATGGTTATTCTGCACGACCTTTGGAGTGCAGTATATCCATCCGACAAAACGAGTTCATATTTTTCCATACAAATGCAGTAACCTTTTTATTATATGCCCATTTTCTTACTCTACCCAAGGCTTAAATATATAAACAAAAATACACTACAAGAAACAAAGTAACTGAATGTATGCCGTATTCCAAACTAAATACACAAGCGTAGCTGCATCATTACACAACAATATTATTAATGCGCACGTAACTCCGCCCAGACAAATTTGAACTTGGTCGCGCGCTAGACGTAAGTTTCAAAAGAAAATGGCGTTTGGTCTACTTAAAATTGAAATTTGGAGTAATATTGTGAATGAATGCGCATTGCAACAACTTTTCCATTTGATCTGGAAGAATACGTTTTGGTATTTTTGTCAATTCGACGCAATTTCGTGATTATGGTCTGGATTTATCTACATGAAGTAACTTACATCGGATTCCAGCAGCGTCTGCCAATTTAATCGTATTGAAGTGTGTTGACATCGGCGTGCGTGTTTCTGTTCTGTCACTGAATGATTCACATCAAAATGTGGGAAAAATATGAAGTCTTTCAATTGCAATTATCGAAAAGACACTGTGGAATTTAATGTTTATTTCATTTTGAGTGCAGTAAGGAGGATGTAACTGCACTTCGAATAAACTCGAAATTACAGTACAATTTCGAAATGTGTAATCAAGCTTGAGAACCCATGACATGGCTCATGTAATTCGGATTTGCAGAACTACTAAAGTACATTTTGAGGAAATTCAGGATGTAAAATTGTGAGTATATTTTTGCCATTTTTATTACCAGCTAAAGAAGACAGTTTATGTCTTATAACAAGCATATTATTGTAAGGACCCTGTCTGGTGTCTATAGCTAGCCTAAATCTGAAACAATGTATCAAAAAAGTTAGCGCGGAATGTGCCAAAGCAGTTTGTATGTGTAAGTCCACTAAACATCTACTTTAGTTGATTCAGAAACAAATTGTTTGTTTACAATAGAAAGTAGTTCCTTTATTCGCGTGAATGCAGTATGAAGTCTGCGCGAGGAGTTCAGTATCGCAAAATATTGCACGATTCTGACAATGTAAAGTTAACGGAGAAAAAATGAGCATATAATAACATAACATTCAACATAAACTATTACTGCTTTTCTTTCTTCTTTTTACGCATCTCTACCAGTTTTCCACTAAATCCTATTTGTACGACAAACTATGGTTCTTTGAACAAACTTAAACCAATAGTTCCATGAGGGTTAAATACGACCGTTATACAAGAAATATCAGAATAATTTGGCTGGTCTTTAATATCGAATGTTTGATTACCTGAAAATAATGTTTCATCGTATTGTTACGTTTCTCGCATATTGCAATGCGATATTTTTCAAATACCCTAGAACTACCGAAAACTCAAAGTGCTGCACAACCTAAATGTTTCTTCTAGTTTTCTGCTGTTTCGAGTTTTATGAGAGTCCGAGCCAATAGAAAGTTCCACGTCGGGAATAAGCTGGTCTTTCGAGTGATAGAGAATACAAATTATTCATGAGTGAGTTATCGAAATTTAACAGTAACTGCTTTGTGATCAATGTTATCGAATTTATGAAGAGGAAGGAGAGAGCAAATTATCCATTATTAAAATATTAAATACATATTAAAAACTATATACGATTTATTCTTTCTGCCATGCTAACCGTTTCTCGTGTTTCGAGGATCTAGAGAGAGTATGTAGCACCAAATTTAGACACCTTGTGATGTCCGCTGTCACACTGGGTACGTTTATTTCCTCTGCGTGGATCTGAATGAGCCAACAACAAACCAAAACAAACGTGAATTGACTTATTTACAACATGCACATGATTCATTCAAAGAACAGGAAGTCAGTATATATATATATATGTGTGTGTGTGTGTGTGTGTGTGTGTGTTTATATATACATGTGTTTGTATATATATATATATATATATATATATATATGTGTGTGTATGGATATATGTGTATATATGCGTGTGTGTGGATATATGTGTGTTTCTGGTCCAGATTATTCATAATTTCCGAATTCCGAGGATTTGTTGCTCCAAAATCAGTAGAGTCCGATGAATTCCTTCATTTGAATCCACAGTGAGTGGGACAGGTACAACTAAATTAATTTCATGATTTACCTGGCTATCTCTCTCAATATACTGGTACTCCATTAATTTATTTAGATCAGAGTACTATTATTATAATTTAACCGATTCATTTTCTTCTTTACTTTGTAAGGGCCGTAATACCTAATTTAAAGACAATTTAAGAATGAGCAAGAGAGAAAGAACTATTACAATTCTCAAAACTTCTCTCAATCAAAGTTCTGTGAAACCCTAATTTCACTTTTGACTTGAATTGCTGTGTGCCAAATTCAAGCATAACAAGGTGGAAAATTCCAGACATAAAATTTGACCTTTGATCAGATTGAAGAGCTTTGGGAAAGCCAAATTGAGTTAAAATCTTTATCAAAGCTTTTACTATAGTTTTAATATTCCTCAAAGGAATTGATTCTGGGAATCTTGTTGACAAGATCTACAAAATTTACAAACATCACTTTTGATTTTAGGCCAATAAAAAGTTAGGCCAATAAAAGTGAGTCAAGATCTTGTTATAAGTTTTATTTATCCCTAAATGACCAGCCAGAGGAGTTTCATGGGCCAAACTAAGCATTTCCTGTCTGTAAGATTTGGGAACTACAATCTGATAGTTCACTGACCACTCGTCATTAGCAGGTACCTCGGGAGGTCTCCATTTCTCATAAGAATTCCATTTTTAATGCAATAACAGACAGGTACTTCAGTGGCTTCAGTTTCACTAATGGCCCTCTGAAAGAAAGAGGAGATCTCAGGATCTTTTTCCTGTTCGAAGACAAGTGATTGTCGTTTATCACCCTAATTAGATAAAAGAGAATCCGGAATGACTGTGTAGATAGATGAGAATTATTTATCAGGTCGTCATGCGAGTGTGTCTGCTACGCACGAGTGCATATAACACCGATTCAGCGCCATCATTTTTTGGTGATGCGTGCTTAGTCGTGAAGGAATATGGGCTGGTCCGTGCAGGCAAAGCGATGGGTGCCGTTTACCCGCGGACCTGGGTTCGAATCTCCGTAGAGTACGAATTAAAAATTCTCTAACCTGTATGATAGTGTTATTTGTAATATATATATATATATATATATATATATATATATATATATATATATATATATATATATATATATATTTATATTTATATATAAAAGCCGAGTTGGGCAGCACACGACTTATAACATTATGTGAATAAATGCAGTGTTGTGTAATATTAGGACTCCTAAACTTGCGATGCAAGGAAACGTTATGGATATTATAACATCATTAATTTCGAAATAATGTTTTTATCATATTCACAACATTATTTGTGCTTAATATGATAAAAATGTAAGAATTAAAGAATAAATGAAGAATCTGAATCTGTATTTATATATGATTTTTGTTTGGTAGAATAACTTTAGGTAGTATTGATTCTTACATAATCCATCCTGTCCAACCACTTTTGCCAGCAATATTACCACAACAGTTATACCTGAAAAAAATGGGAGTAATTTTAGCGGGATTAAAAATGTCATATAAAATCTGGTTCGTGGAATTACTATGAATCACTCTTTGAGGACATATTGTCACTAAAAGTTATTTAGTTTGAAAGGAATTTGTATCATGCAAAGTTGCACAGAGGAGCGGGGGAGGCTGGAGGGGGGATAGCGCACACGTTTTTAGGAAGACGCACCCTCAAAACCTTGTATGGATTCGCTACAAAATATAAATAACAGAGGTCTGACCCCATCGAGAGAAGTACAAGTGTGTGCTACAAATCTCGCCAACAAAAAGCATTTAAAATAGGGATACATAAAGAAATATACCACGCATGAATCGGAGTAGCTCATGGAGTTTAATAATGATCGATATTTGAGGTTTGAACAACTTCGCATTGATCGTATATGGAGGTATCTAATAACAAAGACCATAATTTTCTGGACAAGAATTTAAGAATGTTGCTTGTATGATCGCCGAATTGAACTCTACGAGTTATTGTTTTCGATTTAAATATATTTTTGAGTGATTATTGTTAAATAATACACAACTTTGCAAACAAACCCAGTCAGTCACATTCAGACATTTTTTGGAAAACCGTGCGTCAAGCAAAAACGTCACTGCATATCGGTGATAAGTAAATGTCGCGTAACAGTGCCATTATTTATTACTATCACCGGTCGTAATGGTTATCACCGTGGTGGTAATTATTAAATTTTTTAGCCAAAGGTTATCACTGAGTTATGATCATGAAAATGTTGAAAAAGCGATATAAGTGTTACAAAATATTATTCACGTTTAAGTGCGGCACCTGAGTTTCACTTCAATGATGCAGTCACGAATGAACAATTTTACAATGAATATTTACTTAAGGATCAAGTAAATGTCTATATTGATCCATGGATGAAAAGGCAATCGTGTTATTTCCGGATTAACACACGGGATATATACAGGTTTTCCTGGCGCGACAGAGATAAATACAACAGGAGGTACATCCCGCAAAATTTATGGAAAATATATCCTTGGCAGGCAAATCCAGTACGGGCGTCGCTTTGATAAGTTCTACTGATAGCAGTCGACGTAGTTATCTGAACAATACCATAGACGACATTTTAGCCTGGTCTGAGTATGCGTTTATCTTCTGGTATCTCGTCGACGTTCTCAGGTCACCCTAGCTCGGTTCTGGCCGATGATGCAGCTAGGTCACCGTGGTATTTCACGGCAAAACTAATCATTCGTTCGTGAATACATCTTGCCACTTTGGATTCCGTGCCGGTAATGTCGTTGATTGATTCTATTTCGTATGCACCCGTTGGTAGTCCAACCGAAGACCATATCGTGGAAAGATCTGGCAGTTAAAAAATATCAGCGAGTTATTTTCACATAGACCTCAAACAGCCTCGATCGTACAAATCCATACGGGGCTGAGTGTGCGTTGGACAAAAATGTTTAAAACTGATTCCAGATCATGTCGCCCTCTCACCACGTGAGGTAAATATGTCTTAACTCGCACGTTTCGACCCTGTTGGACACCGTCAACGTTTCACGAATCACTTTAGGAACGTATGCGTACCGCTGTGACGCATAGAAGACGTCGGTTTTTTTGTACCTGCTGCGTCAAAATATTTCAGCGGTATTTTCTTGTTGATCCAACATTATGTCATCGTGCACACGTTATTGAGATCGGGGTCATGAATATCAGGCGTAATTTGGAGGTCAGTGATAACTTCACTGCAGTATCATCGTCAGTGCTCGCTTTGGTGGCCATGATGTTAAAGAAATCGCGGTGTACGTCATAATATGATTGATCGCCCCGTGGTCAACGAAGTTCACCAAGCTGATATTTAAGTTTTTCACATGATCTAATATACTGCTGAAATACAAATAGGCCCTTATGGTCGTTGATGTCACTAGCAGATACAAATAGGCTGGACCAATAAAAACGTAAAAAAAGATTCAACAAATGTCGTAGCATAAACGTATATATGTGCAAGGGTCACAAAGACAGCCAAAACTTGTACAAGTAGATCCTGGCAAAGACGTTTTCATGCGGTGTCCATGTTAATGAAACAACACCAAGTACAATATTTGTCATGGTATGGAGCGATTCCAACTTACACCTGTGGAATGATTATACGCGCAGAAAATGCTAGTACAAACAGAGCTATCTCACGAATGGTTAACGAAAACTTTCTGCTACCAAGGCTGTGTTAAATAATAAAATCACACGTTGAATCCCGCTGACGTAATGAAAGCAAATCAATATTAGAACCTATAAATGACCAAATTAACTCAGCCTACAATAGGCCATGACGCCATTGTAAGATATATCTACGCGCCTGGGGAACTCCAAGATGGAGTCAAGAGAGCTACTGATCCCGCCTGAAATCAAACTACGCAGTAAATCTCAAATGTATCATCTCCTCGTAATACACTGGGGATTTATCATCTCGTGAAAGGTCCTCAACGCGTTTTGTCCGTAAGGAGTTACATGTAATACCCGCAGGTGCACAATTGCTGCCAAGTTGACTATTAATATAAAAAATCGCTTGCCCATCATTCACGAGCGGCGCTACCACGGATTTATTCAAGTAATGTCAGAACGACATTGCTAAGTTGATGACCTCGTTGGTTATCAATGCGGTCCATGGTAAACTGAAGTTGTTAACGTGTAAATCCATCGCAGCGTAATTCCATGTAAACTCAACATTACTTGTGACACATCGATTAATCTGATGACATGCGAAAGGAGGAATGTCACAGAGAGTCCCATCGAAAACGCGTTTGTTTTTATCGTCACAGTGAACTATTCTTATACAATCAGCGTATGGATATGTTGCAGTGACGTGTCGTGCAGAGGTATGTTGTCGAGAACAACCCGGCTGAGCAGTGACCCTGGACACAGGAGTTATGCTCAATTTGATCTTTTGAAACGATCTTCGACAGTTCAGACACGCTTGGGATACCATATAGTTAATCCTTTTGAGATGTGTGCCGTGATTGACCATCCAATCGCTCTGTGCACCCGTGTTAAGGTCGTTAGATTCAACTTGTACGATGTCATTTAACACAACTTTATGTGAATGTGTTGTCCCTGGATGGTCAAGGATATATTTTGTCTTCGGCTGTCTTCAGAATGATACCTTGAGTGAAAAACTTATCAGTTTGTGTTGCCATGGGAAGATAGTTTAGACCAGAATGCGTCGCTCTAAACCAATACTGGGTTGCCCGTGGTAATATTCTTACAGCATGGTAAATATCACCGTGGCAAACTTCAATCAGCGGTCGGCTGAAAATTTTAACGTAGAATCCGAAACATGTCAGTAAAGTTCACCTGACTAACAATTCGTCGCCGTTGCTGATATTGTTTTAAATTGTGTAACTTTTCACCCGTGTTCGTGCTAGCAACAATTGGTCTTTTAATGGCCCATTCATGTGCCACGTTGTCTAGCACTAGCGTCTCACGTTAGAATATTATTTCATCTGCACTCTTTTAGGCCATGTTTAGGTGTTGCATTCTTAAAATGTTTTACAACTCGTTTCGAGACGCAATATTGCTGTAATTCTCGAGGAAAAATTCTTGGAAAAGCTACTTTCCTAGCATCTTTCCCGGATACTGCAGCGGACTTTATCGGCACATTTTTTTTACAAAATGCATCTTGAGCCTTTACACCAATATTGCATCCTATACACGGATTATGACCTAAGTCTTTACGAATTTGTGATGCATGCATCCAGCAATATTAGTTTGCACATCATCGACTATGCCTTCACGTTTTTCATCAGACAAGTCAAATCTAATGATTTTTTTCCCCATTGATTATGTAACATCTTTAATAATTTTTAATTCATAGTTTTTTATGTTACAATAATGGCCCAGAAAGACCAAAGAATGTTATACTATCTGACCCCCATGATATTTACTTGTGAGCAAATCCGTAGAAGGGTTAGGGGGGTTTGGTGGTGGCTCCTCCTGGAAAGTAGTGCCAAAATGGGCCTCGCGCTATAATTATTCGTCATTTATAATATTGACAGCAAATTAAATTCATTAATCTTGAGATTATATAGGAATTCCTTTTAGACTAACCTTTCGTCTAATACTTTTAGTTCGATGCACATTGAACAGCCAGTAGATAGATGGACACAATTTACAACCCACTTTTCGACATTCTACTCATTT